>PVJX010017467.1:0-38267 GCA_004027295.1 Dolichotis patagonum
GGGTCCCAAATGGACAGCCTGAGATGCTGCTTTCTGGGAGACTTCCTGGGCGTGAAGGGCAGGGCTACGGGCCCAAACACACCTGGCCCAGATGCCGATCTCCAGGCAGTTCCCTGCAGATGAAGGGCGTGCTTACCAGTCCCAAAGAGTCGCGCCGAGATGCAGGTCCGCGCAGACTTTCAATCCAAACCGCTCAGGCCACTGTATGGTCCGGGAGTTTCGGGTCCCAAAAACCAACAAAAACGTTTTAGAAAAGCCAGTGTTCTATGACCAGAAACTCAGATTATTAGTTTATTACTTTGTTCATATGAAAAAGAAATGTTTCAACTTTTTTTTTTTTTGGTAACGGCGATAGAACTCACGACCTTGCACTTGCCAGGCAGGTGCTTAAGCCTTTAAGCTAAATGCCCAGCCCCAAGAAAAATAGATGTAATTAAAATACAAAAGTTGGTGTGGACAAATAAGACAATAAAGAGAACTGAGGAAGAAAGACTATTGGTACATGAGTGGGTTAATCTGTATCTATCACTGATACAAAGGACATGCCTTTTGAAACTAATAGTGGAGATAGATTTAGATAGAGGTACATAGTGTTTGAGAGTTTTTAAGGTTTATAAACTAGTATCTTATATCTGCAATATTTAGACATCATCATATTACCTATCTACATTTAGTCAAATTGTAACTGAAATATTAATCACACTGGGCCATCTATTCACCTTTTGACTTCTGCTGTAATTTTAATATGCCATAACTGTTCTCATGGCATTTTTCACCTCTGCATTCCTCAGTATGTAGATGATACGGTTGAGGAAGGGTGTCTCAATGGTATAAAACACTGCCACCATCTTGTCCATGGGGGAAGTGGTTGGGGAAGGTGTATATATGAATACACAGGGACCAGTGAATAAAATAATGACAATGATATGAGAAGTGCAAGTGGAGAGACCCTTCTTCCTTCCTTCTGCACTGTGGTTTTGCAGTGAATGCAAGATGACAAAGTATGAGATCATCAGGAAAACAAAACTGCTTGGACAGATGGCACCACTGTTGGACACCAGCAGCAGGTTGATCATGTGGGTGCCATGCAGGTGAGTTTCAACAAGGGCTGCAAATCACAGCAGTAATGGTCAATCAGATTGGGTCCACAGAAGGGCAAGCGCAAAGCCCTTGTAACTGAACTATTAATCACAGCTGTGGAAAGGATAAAAGACCCTATCCAGGCAAGAATAATCAAGACAAGACACACTTGTCTGCTCATGATGGTTGGGTAATGAAAGGGCTTGCAGATGGCCACATAGAGATCAACTGCCATGAGGATGAGGATGAAGATCTCCATGCAGCCAAATAAATGGAGTGCAAAGACTTCAGTCATGCACTCACTATACGAGATGACTTTCTCAGCAGACAGGGCATCTACAGTCAGTCTAGGGGCAGTGGACGTTGAGAAGCAGGAGTCAGCACAGGACAGGTAGAAGAGGAAGAAGTATATGTGGCTCCCCAGTGTCTGGTTACACTTGATGGTCACAATAATGAGTAAATTCCCCACCACCGTTCCCATGTACAAAATCGAAAAGATGAAGAACACCATTTTCTGCCTCAGAGGATCCTGGGTCAACCCTAACAACACGAACTCAGTTACGTTGTTATTTAGCTGCATTGTTTCAACTGATGTTGGGAAATCACACTTGGGACAGCCTTAATCTGCAAGGAAAAAAGACAAAAATTTAAAATGAATTTTACATTTGGAGACTGGACACACATTTTCCATCATGAAACCACTACTACTTCCCAGGGGGTCATCACCCATCAATCTGCTGCTTTTCTGGAAAGCAAGGAACTTATTCCTTTAGTCAATTCATTTGCCATATTACATGTTAAAATTATGAAATAAAATAATTAAAGAGAAAATGCTTCTTCAAACAAAGTTAAGCATAATTTTAGGGGATGTGGCATAAGTAATAGATACTTTTTTCATTAGTTTTAAGCAATGGCTTGCTTATGTTAGTTAGAAGCTTTTGCATTATTGGAATTCAGTAGCTTCTAATACCAGAGAAAGAGAGATGCAGAGACACTGAGACAGAGACCAAGACAGAGAGACAGGCGACAGAAACAGAGACACAGACAGAGACAGACAAAAATAAGAAACATAAAATTTTAACAACGAAAAAATGAAGAACACCCTAGCCAGTCCAGCCCAAAATAAGACTGATTCTAATATCTTGCTTTTGTCTAAATTTTTGTCAAATTGATTGCTCAAATATTTCTAGTTCTTTTGGGTTCTAAATTTAGCTTCTATTATTAAATACATTTTACTTTTCATTATGCTATGAAATAAAAAATCACATTCTTCCCATCATTATTTATTGAGTCCTTCCACAATGACTTAAAACAGACACTAAGACTAACAGTAAAAAAGGGGAAATCAATTGACTGCAGTCAACATACTCAGATTTCAAGCTTTCAAGTGAGCACTGGGATTTAGAAAATGATCTTGGAGTTCTCCAGGCATCACTGATAATTCCAGAGGAATTCTGTATGTAATATTTAGTATTCCATACCCTAAATTCAAGTAAGAGGGGACAGGTATAAATTAGAATTAATATTATTTGCATTTATTAAATAGTATCTAAAAGTTCTTATTTAATTTATAATATATTTATATCCCCAATATTATATTGAAAACAATATATATGTGCATAAATCATGCAACACATTCATGACATATATGCCAGTCAACAGCCTAATTTCTGTTAATAAAAATCAGGTTCACAGAGCAGTCTTAAGCACTGGAGAATTGAAAATGGATAGAGTTTTTTTTTTTAATGTTCTTATTATACAGTCTAAATGTGAAAAAGCTCAGTTTCATTAACAGTTAAATACATTCAAATTAAAATTCTCATTGATTGTCTTTTGCACCCATCACACTAACAAAGCAATCTTTTGACAAATGTGTTTTAGCACAGGGTCCTGACAAATGTGTAAGAATCACTCAGTTCCACATCTGTTTGGTGGCCATTTAAGTGCTTGCAATTTATTAGAGAGTGATTCCAAAACCTGTAGAATAACAACTGCTAATAGAAATGGGTCCAGAGACTCGGTTTCCCACTGACAGAGACTTTCAGACTCACAGGCACTGCATTTTGCACGGGTGGTGAAACGGGAAGCAATTTCAGCTTAGATCAGGTGAATGAAGGAGTCGGGAACGCACTTTGTGCAAATATTAATTAATATGAAACAGATATATTTGTCTCCATTCCAGTGATGACAAACCTTTCAGAGACCAATCCCCAAACTATAACCCAAAACCCACTTATTTATCTCAAACTGACAACATTGCACTTAAAGCTGAATATCTGGGGCTCCACTGCTGGGGCCACAGGGCTCGATTCTGGACAGAGAGGGCTCCGCGTGCCGGCTGTGCTGTGTGCCAGAGGTTGCCCGCTATGGCTCCACGTCTTCTCTAAAATAGTCAACTGTGTCTTCTTCTGAGTAAAATGGAATCTATAGTGATTATGACATTTATGTATGTTGGCTCTGAAATAAGTTGTCTCTAATGTAAATCGAAATTGTCTCTAACATATCTTATAAATGGTAATTTACTATTCCATTTATATTTCTTTAGGATGGCAACATTTTCATTAACATAATATAAATAAAATACATTGAGAAGACTTTTCAAAAAGCATGATATATTTAGTGACCAAGTGAGGAAACCACTGTCATTCAAGACGAGAGGAAGACTTTAAAATGTTCACTTTAGTGGTATTTGAAAATGTGTGATAATGAAGATGTGTTATGTAAATGCACACATTCCTCATAATAAAATGTAATCATTATGCATCGCAAAGATATACTAATAAAAAAAGCTTTAAAGTGTAAACTTTACCCCGAGAGACTGTAGTTTACATTGAAATAGTACTGAGCCGCGCGACTTCCTTCTGCCAGAGGCACAATGGCATTTTCAAGATATTTTTATGAAACTTGGTGCTCTTTAAATCCATCCTGGAGTGCCACGCTGCCATTACCTACAGGTTGATTGATTGCATGCTTTCTGAATGTATGATTTGTGGAAGCCCTTTTAACAAATGAAGTGAAAAATTATTTTGGATCCAATGAATTATGTAATAAAACATATCTGTATCTTCTATCTAAATAGATCTCTTTAGGAATAACAGATAGACATGCTGACCGATTTGTATAACACATGGTATAGATATGAATTATAGGTATACTATCATGAAGCAACATTACAGAATTAAGAAATTTTCCAAAGATTCAAATCAAGTATGTCCCACACCATTCTATACTTAGTTGCCATTGAGGAAAACAAAGGTCTGCACCCCTCCATATCCACAGCCTGTCAGAGTTCCGTGAATCAGTTCTTGAATTTCACAAACAGGCATTATTTATGTTTAATTATGTCTTCCACTAGTGTCCACTTCCATCAGGAAATATTGTGAGTGACTTTCATTACCATCTGCTCATGTCAGGATTGTAAATCACTCCTAAACATCTTAAGTCTAACCATGTGTCCTCCCATGAGTGCCTTGTGTATGTTGGTTACTGACTGTGACACCAAATCTGACTCATTTTCCACAGAAAGAATACAAGTAATTTAATACAAACCCTATGGATTTGGGTAAGAGATTAATGTATGGTTATGATGCTCTGTTGTCCACTTTTCTTCCTGAAATGATTTAAATGCTACTTATTCAAGTGAGAATTTAAAAAGTGCTTCTGTAATAATGTGTGATTATTCAGGCAGCACGCTCTCCTTGATTTCACAAAGAAGCACATATTCTCATCTGTGTGTTAGAAGGAAACTAAAGTGGTACCTGATTCATTCAGCACAATATACACTCACACAGGTGTTTCACCAGGAAGTTTTTTCTTCTTGCCTCCTTGTGTGTGTATTTAGTGTGAGTGGTGTGCAATGTAGGAGCCTGGGGAAGTCATTCCCTAAAGTGTCTTTTCCCTCCCAATTAAGAATGTGAGCCAGATGTCATGAGGAATTAATTTTCAATTTGTCTTGGATTATGGAAATAATAGGCAGTTTATTCCTACAGTTACACATGTTCATTTGGGTGCACATGGTGATACCATTGTTTCCAATACTGTTCTCCAAAAGCAAGCTCAGAACCCTTTGAAGAAATGCCTGCTTGCAAATCTGGCCTGAGGGTGACCAAGAACCGGAGCATCCTGTATGGCAGAAAGTAAAAATGTGCTGTGATGGACAGCTAATGTGCTAATATGGGAACCACTTTATTTCATTCTGGGAATTTCTTAATTTCCTCCCTGATTTCTCCAAGGAACAACTTATCATTCAAAAGTGAATTGATTAATTTTCACCCATTTGTACAATTTTGTGGGTTTCCTTTGCTGTTGATTTTTCATTAAATTATGACCCAAAATTGGTAGAAAGTTTTCAATGTTTTGTATTTGTTAAAATGTGCTTTAAGGTCTAAAATAAGATCAATTTTGGAAAATCTTTTATAAGCTGCTGAGAAAAATGTGTGTTCTATTGCCATTAAATGAACATACTACAGACACCTGTTAAATACATTTGCTGTAATTTAACTCCGATGGTTCTCTGTTGATTTTTGTGTCTGCGTGGCCTATGTGGTAAGAATTGAGTGCTGAAATCACCCACTATTGTTGTATTGGGATCTATGTGTCCATTTATGTTGACTGGTGCATTTATTTTTATGAAGTTGGGCACACTGGTGCTCAGAGAATGTCTATTTGCAATTACTATAACTTCTCTCAGGATTGCTAACTTTCCCTAGATGGAGCAGACCTCTTGGTCTCATCTACTTAATTTTGTCTTGAAGCCAGCTTTGTCAATGAGACTTTAGATTCTCCTTGCATTGGAGATAGTTGCATGAAATATTTTTTCACTTTTTCCTATTTAGTGTTCTTGTGTCTTTGATAGTAAGGTTTCTTAAAATCAACATAGAGTTAAATGTTGTTTTTAATCTAGTCTGCCAATCTGTGTCTTTTAATTGGAGAATTAAGGCAATTTGCATTCAAATACATTATAGAGACTTCAGGTCTTGAAATATATTATTCTATGCTCTTCTAGCCTTTTGGATTTTTCCAGTGATGTCTGGAGCTATTTTTTATGAGTTCAATTTTATCATTGACTTGGTGTTTCTACCTTGCAGCACTCGATATTATTTTCCTGTACTGTAATCTTGCCATTTTATCTATAACGTGATATTGGGAGATTCTTTTCTGATAGTGTCTGGTTGGCTTTATAAATGCCACCTGTATTTGGATGTGTATATCTTTTTTAAGGATTGGGAAGTTTTCTGTTAATAATGAATTAAACAGACTTTTTCTATCTGTAAATATGGTCTTTTAACAGTGTCCAACAATTCTTAGATATTTGGTTCATAATTTCTTATACTGTTTCTCTTTCTTAGTGTTTGTGTATAAAAATTCCTCAACCTTGTCTTCAAGTCCTGACATTTTATCTTCTCCTTGACTCTTTCTCTTGATTAGTGATCATCCCCACTGAATTTCTTATTTAATTTAATGTACTTTTCATTTCCAGGATTTTGTTTCATTCTTCTTAGGAACCAAATCGCTTCATTAAATTGCTCCTTCCTATTCTCCATTGTCTTCCTTAGCTCACCAATCTATTTGTGTCCCCTTAGAAGTCATTAATCACTCAATGATTTTATATTCAGTTACCAATAAATTGCAGACATATAGAGGAATAATGTTGCTTTTTTCTTTTATAGTTCTTGTCAAAACAAAATAATAGGACATTAACACTGGTGAATATATTGTGTATTACCTTCAAAGTAGTTGTTCCCATTACAAGGTATAGACAAGAAAACATGATAAAACAATTGAACAATGAAAGTATAAGCTGTTATTTTTGATGAACCAAGAGATTAGTAGTATATTTATCTTGCATATATATGTGTGTGTTTGTATATGTGTGTGTGTATGTGTGTATATGTAGTCTTTTCTTTCTTTTCACCTTTCCCTTATCCCAGCCATCTTCTGAAGAACTGATTCCCAGTACCACTCAGAGAGGAGGAAAAACACTGCAGTAATGTTAATGACACAAAGACAAACCAGATATTAAAATATATGCAAATCAATAAACAGCAACTATTATATGAAATTAATAATATAAAACAAATTCCAATAATTATATACCTAAAATGTTAAAAATGAATGAAGTTAATAATAAAATATGAAGACAGTAGGGAAGAGGAACCATGGAATAATTTAAATGTAAAAATAGAAAAAAAGGTAGAAAAGCAGAACAAGGATGAAAAAGAGAAAATTGAAATAAATCTCCAATTAAAGAATTAACAAGAGGTGTTATGTACATATATCAATCCCATGAGGAATATAATCATTATGTACTGCAAACATGCACTAATAAAAAGATAAAAATTGAAAAAGAAAAAAGTAAAAAATAGAATTGCATAAGGATAGAAGAGAAATGAATAAAAACAAAAGAAAAACAAAAATAAACCAAAAATCACTAAAGGAAGAAAAGTAAAAAACTGAATAAAAATATGTCCTCCTCAAGGTAGTTAGTTGGGTAATTTCCTTCCAGTCAGGTTTCAGTATTTTCCTTTCAGTATTGGAATCCACTAAATATGAGGGAAGAATAGTGAATCATACCTGGACTTGCTCTGTGTTCACATCCACTTAACAGGATTTTCCACATGAATGCTGAGTCCTGCCTATCTTTATGCTGGGTAGGGTCAGCCAATTGTTCCTTATTTGCCTCAAGGTTTTACTGTTTGTTTTTGTCCTTCCTGACGCCCAGACCTACAGTGAGCCTCGACATTTGCTCCAGGGATCCTTTTGTCTACACACCCAGAGAGATGATAGATGTTGGAATTGCAGATAGGGAAAGCCAAAAAGACCACTGAATTCTTTGCTGGAAGAAGGAAATGAGGAAAGTCAAGGAATCTACAGGACTCAATCTCAGTCTTCTCTAATGTGTTACCCTCAGAAAACCACACACACCATGGGTCTTGCGCCTTGCCACAGAGGAAGAAGCTGCAACCACTATAACCACAGTCCGAGTCAACTACTGCTTAAACTTCTCAGGGCCCTTGTTACAAACCCTGCAGCAAGGGTCTCGAGGTTGCATGCCACAAGGCACTGTGGTAGAATGATGCCAGAGACCCTGAAATGAGATTGTTCTGTGACTTCTAATTCTTGGAGTAGCTCAGTCTTAAATAATAAACTCCTCAAAATGAGCCCTGATCATGACACTGCTACATATTGTGGCACTGCAGTGGTCATGTTTTCATGTCTGCCACGAAAAGGAAGTCACACTCTGAGAAAAATCCCACCTGTATTGCAGCTCACAATATTCGTGAATTTTTCCTGGGGCTAGTGCTGCCTCCCTGATGTTTATGACTGAGACTGCAGTTCTCTTGGTTCTTTTCAGTCTCACCTTGTGCATGTAGAGCTGGGTTCCTCTCCTCACTTTGGGATCCTGTTAGCATTCCAGACTGATCCACTCTCCTCTATGCATTGTATTCTGTTTTGTTGTGACTGCTAGCTTTCCTGTAGGCTTTTTCATGATTCTTGAGGTTCTTCTTTCTAAGAAATCATTTTCAAAGTGTTTCCATTCCAGATCCCGGAGAAGGTGTGACTTGATGATACTCTATCATATTCAAGCTTCCTAAGACAAAATTAAGAATAACTCTAGGGTTGTGAGTGATTTCAGTGGTAGAGCAGGTGGTTAGAAAGCTTGCTGCAGAAATCCTTTGCAGGGCTGGTCTGGTACCTTAGTCAACAGATGAGCAGGCCTACTATGTGCTTCTGTGAATTCTTACTTGAAGTTGGACTCCCCTGAGAAGTGTCTGTTCCTAAGGCACATAGGAGTGAACCTAGAGTCAGTGTCCTCCGGGGCCAACTTTCAGCCTGGGCCCATGACAGGGTCTGACACTTTGGAGTGGGCTTTGAACTCCAGTATGCTGAGGCCTCTGACCACTGAGAAAGGCGTCCTTCTTGCATCCACTGAGAGTGTCCTGCAGCCTGCACTCACAGATACTGGGACTATCATATGGGGCGGAGAGGGTGTGCACTGCACTAGATCTCACTGGACCGGACACAGTTTTAGGCAACATATCCTAGTCAATTTCCACTTTTTCCTCTACTTTTCTCCGTTTCTAGGGTCAGGGAAATGGAAAAAGTAATGCTTTGTTCTCCTTTTTTCCAGTGTATCTCTTCTTATATCTGTGCTATATGCTTTGCACTAAAAACTCTCACCTGGTTGGTTTCCTTTGCTCCTTTGTAGGTGTGTGTAGTCGGGCAGTTGTTCAAACCACTGCTTTTCTGTGGCGACGAGTACTGGAAATGTTTATTTCAACATTTTGATTATACTATTACCCCGATTTGAAAATTCTGATTACTAATATATGTCACCAATAGGGATTAATTACAATAACTTCAATCAAAAAAATTAAATAGAGAAGTGCATATAATAATTACATTGCATTACCTTATTTTAGAAGCATAATTTCTTAACACAGTTACAACATACTATAGATACCTAGTGTGATCTAAAACCAAAGTGAATACTGTACTTTTGTGATTTTAAAAAACTTATTACAGTAAAAATCATTGCTATTCAAACTCCTCAAAATATTCCCCTTCCCTTCCAACAAATTTATCCCATCATTTTTGCCACTTCTTGAAAAGTTCTTGGCACCCTTTATAACATCTGCAGCTGCACTGCTATGACTGCCTGAAGGGTCTCAATCAATCCATGGTCTCTTGCAGAGAGCCAGAAGTTGCACAGTGCCAGATTCAGTAAATGCAGCGGCTAAGGACACAACTTGTTTTATATTACAGAAATTGATGTAACCATTTGATCAAAGTAAGCTGATCAAAAAAATATTGAAAAAAACATTTTAAAAATTTATTATAGTAAAAGACAATTGCCTTTAATCTCTCTTCAAAGTATTACCCTAGCATCAAGCACACTTATTTTATTGTTTTTGGAAATGTGTCTTCAGTGTAATAAACTTTTAAAAATTTAAATATTAACCTTATTTTCGATCAATCTTTGGTCATTTGAATAATTCTTTATTTTTGATCTGCAATGAATACCTCAAAAAGAAAGTGCTCAGGTCTTCTCTCTACAGGAAAGTCTCAGGCAGAATTTCTGGTTTCTAAGTCAAGGCCAAACTGCTACACCATGCAGTATATTTAGTTTGTGCTGATAACGTTATCACCAAGGTCATTATATTTAGGATTATGATAGAGAGAGTAAGTTACAGGCATCAGAATTGAGAAGGAATCCATGTCCCAAGGATACAAGCACAGAATAAGAAACAGAAAGCGAGAAGGAACATTTCCTTGCCAATTCTGGTGACTTCTGACCCCACCTCTTGGACCCTGCTGCATTTGATGACATTGATTCTGTGGATAGAAGGCTGAACAGTGATTTCAACAGCAAAGACTTCAATTCCTTCCAAACAGTTGGTCTTGGCACCACACTTTCCTCATGGCCTTTTTCATGTCTGTGTTTCTCAGTGCGTAGATGAGAGGATTGAACAATGGTGCAATCACAGTGTAAAACAGAGCGAACACCTTGTCATTGCTGATAGAATCAGCTGTGGGGGCGTAGGTGAAGATAAGAGGCAGGAAGAACAGGAACACAACAGTGATATGTGAGCCGCAGGTGGAGAGGGCTTTGCGGCGGCCCTCAGAGGAGCGGGTCCTCAAGGTGGATAGGATAATGATGTAAGAAATCACCAAGGCAACAAAGGTCAAAATGGACAGCACCCCTGTGGTGGTAATGATTGTAATAAATAAGAGTCTTGTGTCAGTGCAGGCGAGCTTCAGCAATGGGAATATGTCACAGAAATAGTGGTCTATCTGATTGGGGCCACAGAAGGGAAGATCAATAATAATCAATACCTGCATGAATGAATGGAGAAAGGCTCCCATAATAGAGGCCATCAAAAGGACATAGCACATCTGTCTGCTCATGACAACCATATAGTGCAGTGGTCTGCAGATGGCCATGTAGCGATCATAGGCCATGACCACCAAAATAAAGATCTCAGTGGCACCAAAGAAGTGAGCATAAAACATCTGGGCAATGCAGCCACTATAGGATATGGTATTCCATCGAGTCAAAAAATCTATGATCAATTTTGGGGCCACTGTGGAAGTGAAGCACACATCCATGAGAGACAGGTAGCTGAGGAAAAAGTACATGGGCTGTTTGTAAAGGTGGCTGCCCCTGATGGTGAGGAGAATGACCAGATTCCCTGAGAGGATTGCGAGATAGCAAAGTGAGAAGAGCACAGAGCAGGTAGCCTTTATATCCTCATCACTAAAAATTCCCAGGAGTATAAATTCTGTAACATTTTCATATTTCATTACTTCTTCAGATTTAATTACTTGGAAAGAAAGCATAATAAACCTGAAACACTATAGTTTTTGAAACTATTGATTGATTTTCAAAGTCATTTGCTTTTTTAATAAACAGGTATTGACTACATATCAAGATCCAATCAATATAATTGGAGCTAGTATAAAAATTAACAATATGGAGAATACGTACTCACGGTACAGTGGATTAGAGTTCAAATGCAATAAATATAGTGCAAATAATTAATAAATTGCAACTGTGATGAATTCCAAAGTCTTACACTTACCTTGAACAGCAGGGTGATTAAGTTAAAAAATGAAGCACGTTTTTCAAGTTTAAATTTGAGATGGAATTTCAATACTACAGTTTAGTAGGGGCTTCTAAATCTGCACTATACATGAATATCCAAGAGTTTATCCACTCTTCACAGGTCAACAGGCTTTACAAATCTTGGCCTTTCCCAGTGACTAAAACCTCTAAATTCTGAATGTGTAATGCTGTCTAGTGCTCTAACCAGCGCCTTATGTTAAATGGTCAATCTCTCAGTAACCATCTCAGAAAGTGTCTTTAGAACCTTTCCTTAAATATTTCTTTTAACACAGAAAGGGAGAGGAAAAGCAACAAGCAGATCTTTGGAGAGAAGGGTCGGTCCGTGGTTTGGGCTTCTAGCACTGCTGTGGTTTCCTAGAATTTACGGTGTCTCCTAGCTTCTTCTTCAACATAAAGCAGAAGCACCGTGGGTTTCACCATAGCTATGTTTTCTAGCACTTCCTTTTAAAATGGCACAGCTGGGAGGGAGAGTAAATTGCATCCAGAGATTTTTCTTCACTTCATCCTTTTCAGCATCTTTGTCTCTGAATTGCACAAACTGGACCTCATTTTTAGCTTTACCAGGATCACCACATGTTCATGAAGCCATGTCCTAGAAAATGTCAGTGGAAACAAGGAAATATTTAATACAAAATAAAATGCCCTGCAGCTAAAAATATCTTGATGGCAAAATGTGTCACACAAATACTACACTCAAGTCTCAGTTTTATAAAAAACAACCTGAACAAATTAATGAAAATTTATTATATTTGTGAACTAGAACATGGAGATAATGTACTTTGCAGTATACAGGAGAAAAATTTTTAGGAAAGACACTTTTAATCTGCAAAGAGATTTTGAATAGGACTGTAGATAGTTTCAAATTGGTGATTTGAGATCACTAGCACTGTCTCGTATAACTTCTTGTAAAATCTCTGAAAGTGTTATTTATGAAAAGTCCAATTGTGATGGACCTGAGCTGTTTTGTGAATTTTTTAAGTAAAAATATTAAAATTATTTTAACTTTGAGTCATCTCTTCTGTCCCTAGAAATAGAATCCTTTTTAAACTATAGAATTCTAGAATATATGAAAAGATTAAAGCCTCTAAAAACTTCTTTACTTTGTACTTAATTGTTAAGAAGTAGAAATATAACAAAAACTATTTTCTCTAAATTAATCAATATAGTCATAGGTTAAAAACCAAAATTACTTTTTTTACACACTTAAACTGCACACACAACCACAATGTGACACTGGAAAATGGGGAAGCCAAGTGTGATGGAGGATGAAGCTGATGAGAATATCGTCTGTATGTGGACACAGCTGCCAAAAGGAAATTCATTAATCTGCACAATAAATAAAAAGGTGGGAAATAATAAATGCTCCTAGTAACTACAAAAAGATGGTAAAAAAATTTTTAGTGAAAATTGAAAAGCACATTGCAAAATTCAGGAATATTTGATGTACATCATGGTTAGGCTAACTTTTTAAAGAGAACCAGTGAGGGAGCATTCAACTTTTCAGGTATTGAAGTACAGTGTAGATCTCTGACAACTGAAGAAGCTCTGGAAGAAGCAGATGGCAGTGTTCAAAGACAGTCAATAAAAATACATGAATTTATTACATTTGTATCTATATTTCAGTGAAAATTGCAAAATGTTGAAGTTTTTGTTAACTAATATTAGAAACTTGAATTTCTACATGAAAAAATGTCTTATCCCATTGGTCCAAAAATGATTTAAGGAGGCTGAAGTAAACATATATGTCAAACAAAATTATTCTAAAAATGCATACTGTTGGCATAAGCGCCTGCCTAGCAAGTGCAAGGTCCTGAGTTCAATCCCCAGTACAAAAAGAAATGGATAAAAATGCACACTAAAGGAATAATTGCATAGGAGAATGACTTTTTACCTGAAAAACATTTAACGAAACATGTAATGAATTTAAATGTTTTATATGATCAAATTTCACATGAACAAATTATTTTTAAAAATGAGAAAATATACACACATATATTTATATATATATTTTTATAAATATCCCTTATGTTACCCTATTTTCAAAGAAGAACAAACTGTTCCATAAGCAATGTTCAGAAGAAAATTACAACAGGTTAATAGTACAAACCAACATTTTCCACACTTGTGAATCAGGAAGATGCAAATTAAACAATGAGACTCACTCATCAGCCTTGTGAAAACAAAATTACAGAACTTGTCCCTATAAAATTGGATGATTCTTTTAGAAATAAGCATTTGGCCTGGTGAAAGCATCCTGTAAAGCACTCAAAATAGCATTCATATCTGCCTTCTTCACATTAGAAAACAAAATCTAAGGAAAGAAATAGCAAATCACTAAAAACACCTGATGAAGAGAATGGAGATAAATATGATCTGTTCTTATTATGGAATAATGGGCAGCAGCTTAACTAAATGTATCTATTTGGTAGATGTAAAAGGAATAAAGCAAAAAGATAAAACATTTGTCAGGCCATAATAATGTACACAAAGATGATCAAAATGTGATGACATCTTCAAAATCTCAAACCACAGAATACCAATGACTGACTGTGTGCACAGTACATAAATAGAGGGGGTGACAGCCAAAGGGGATTATAATTAAAATACAATGCCTAAAATTTCTGTTTATTTATTACAATTATAATTAAAATACAATTTATATAATTTTTATTTCTTTGTAAAACAGAGTTTTTGAATATCATTTCTGTTAAAATTAAAGTCATTTATCTCAATATGAAACAGGAATATGCATAATCAAAAGAATGGAATTTAAATATAAAATAGAAATAAAACCTTGGTTCGAGTCCACTGAACTTTTATATAACTTGTTGCTGGCATTATTTCCTCAGTTATTTAAGTAAGCTCACATGTATACTCTATTCTCTAAGCACTGTATCCCATGGATTACCATGGAAAACCTTAAAATATATAGGAAGATAGAATTCTATTCCCCACATTCACAAGAAACATTTTATATAAGAAAGCAAGGAATATATTTATATCTACATTTATATCAGTATCTGCTTCTCTTTTTACATCTATATCTGGAATTGGTTTCATCTCTTTAAAATCTTAAATTTGAATAAATTCCATGGTGTCTTAAACATCATAGGTGACATCAGTGATTTGAATTAAAAGCCTCTGACCTGTGCATGGCATAGAAACCTCATTCTATTTACATCATTTCTGCTACAACAAGGTCAGTAATAAAATCTACAAGGACAATACAAACACCTGTATTCACCTCATCTCCTCACAAACCTCTAGAAAGAATAAAAAAGGGAAAAGTACTCAGCTTCCGATTTTCATGATCATCTTGGGTTTCTCAGTCTCATAGAAATTCTTGGTTAGGAAATGAGATTTATCTTCTACCTTTTTTTTGCCTAGCCATTTATTCATCATTTTTTATTTTAAAGAGAATAAAACACAAGAGGGCAGAACAAAGCAGATCAGAACAAAACAACATAAGTAACACAACACTTTACAATAAGAAAACCAGACATTAACAGTAGCCTTCAAAATATCTCTTTCTCTGCTATAGTTGAGCATAGTTTCAAATACAATAATATCAAACATAAGACAATAGTATAAAACCATTCAAGAGAATGAAAGAATTACAAGACATTCTGAACTGAATAACTATGATCAATGGCTACTATAATATCTCATTTTCAATAAAAAGATTTGTTCATACTATCACATATATTAAAATCCCAATAAGACACAAAATGATAGAACCGATGGTAATAGCAGAGTACAAGCATGGTAGAACTTCTAAGTAAGATGATATTAAATCAGCAATGGCTACCATAATGTTTTGATTCCTTCAAAACAGCTGTTCATACTATCACACATAAAAAAGTCAAATAAAACAGAATAAAACCATTCCAACTGATGAATGAAAACATTGAAAGTCTTCAAAGCAATGAAATGGGAAATCATGATTACCATAAAATCTTATATACTCTTACCAACTCTCATACTAGGGAGACTATACGGTATTTACACATGTGAGTTTGGTTTTTGTTGCTTATGAGTATAGTCTCAAGTTGTGTGCATTTATTTATAAATATCTCAGTGTGATCATTCTTTATAGCACTGTGGAGGTCAGTCTGGAGATTCCTCAAAAAACTCGGTTTGGAAGTCCCATTTGACCCAGCTATTCCACTTCTAGGCATATTCCCAGAACAACTGAAAACATCATACCACAGTGATATATGTGTACCCATGTTTATAGCAGTACAATTTGTAATAGCCAGATCTTGGAAACAACCTAGTGCCCATTAACTGAGGAATGGATAAAAAGGTTGTGGCATTTTTATCTTCTACCTCTTAAAGCACAATCTGCAGTTGTATTCTCAAGGGAGGCAGATTGTCATGCAGATGAATACACTGCTTGTGACTGACCAAATGGTTTCCAATATTTTAGGCAAGCTAGAAAATACTCTGGACCTGGGTTTTGTAATGTGAAAAGCACTGGTAACATATAGGATTCTTGTGAAATTCAAATAAAAATATCCATTGAAAATAGCTGTGTAGCCAGGCATGTTGGCACATGCCTGTAATCCTAGCATGGAGGAGGCTGAGGCAGAAAGATCATCATGAGTTCGAGGCCAGCCTGGAATACCTATTTAGTTCAAGTTTAGCCAGAACTGCATGTTGAGAACCTGTCTCAAAATACAACAACAGCAAAACCCCCAGCTGTAGATATGTATACCTAATGCATTCAAAAAATTAACTCTTAAATCATTTCTTTTTAATGTTAAAAGGACTAATATTATGACATTGTCTAAGTGATTTGTAAGTCAAGGGAGGCTTGAGGATCAATTTTTTAAAATGAGTTTTAGCATGCTCCTTAATATAGATTTATACAACTGTTATAAACTAGTTTACAACTACTCTGTATTAGAAATTCCCAATAAACTGATGTCACATTTCACAGAACTGAAATCAACATAAGCAAGTAAGACTTCCAATCTAATAGTTACAAAAGATAACCTCTGTTTTATAACTGGGGATTCTTTTGGGGAGATTTCAAGAAAATAACCATTTTCTCTCTACATTACAGTTGGGTAATTTAGCAGTTTTGTAGGGTTTGTTACCTATGATGAAGAAATATTCATTTTGTAATACAAATTTCAACTGTGGCTACGTTTTTTAAAAAACACTGAATTGAGTTTTTAACATGAATTTCAGTTGTGGCTATTGATTTTTTTTTCTAAAAAATACTATATTCAATGTTAATGTGATGAATTATTCCAAAGCCTCATCTACAGTTTTGCAGGAAATGAATAGCCCAGTCTCATCTGATGCAACTGTTAGGTGATTTGGGAAAACTCTCCAAGGTCTCTGGGCTTCTGGTTTCTCCTAAGAATTTAAGGAAGGAAAGGTCTCTGGGCTTCTGGTTTCTCCTAAGAATTTAAGGAAGGAAGGATTGAGCAGTGGTAGAACTTACCTACCATCCCACTGGCTTGCTTAGCATTCCCACCTTCAGTACTACACAAATGTGTGTGTGTGTGTGTGTGTGTGTGTGTGTGTGTGTGTGTGTGTGTGTGTTGATGGTGGGAGTGGTCTGTAGACTCTTGCAGCAGCAAGAATTCTTTTTAAGAATGTTTTACAAATGTTCTACTAAATTACTTACCAACTAACAATCAAAATCACTAACAAATCTCCTTTCTCTTACCATCAGAGGAGGATCCTTTTAGAGCATATTAATTCAATTTTTATTTGCTTTTAACATTGAGGCTCTGGACTTCAGCTGATGTCAGCTAAAATAAGTTAAATTAAATCCAACCCCATTATTAGGGTGGTTTTGTTGGGAAAAAATTGGGTGTGTGTCTATGTGTATTGGGGCTTACAGAAGTAGAGTTATAAATATTACTTACAGTGGTGTTCAGAAAAAAATAAAAAACAGAGAAAGGGGTCTGTATAATTTTCTTACTAAACTATTCCATATTTAAATAATAAAGGCACGGTTCTTCTGTAGCTTATGTATTTAGAAATAGTATCCCTGTACCTATATATTAGTGAAGAAAAACAGTCTCAAAAACTTGTAGATCACAGGTCTCCTGTTATAGACAGAATCTCTTACTAATTTTATTTCATGTATTGTTTATCTTATGTTTTTATTAAAGTTTTCAAATATTTATGATTCTTATTTTTACTTTTTCATCTGAAACAGAATAAAAATATCCCACCATGTCTGTTAGCTTCTAACATTCCCAAAATTGAAACTAGAACTAAAATAGAGTATTCCCATTGTAAGTTTTCAATGTAAAGAGATTTCTTAAAGTTGATTGATAAATTATTAAGATATCAACTTGATTTTTTTCTATTTTTAATACATATTTGCCATATCTAATTATTATATTCATTGTTAGGAAATGATATATATATATTTAAAAAATAATTTTATGTTCCCCACTTGTGACATAAAGAATTTAAAGATTTTACAAAGTAATTATTAACAAGTTATATTTTCAAAATAGATATTCATAGAGTCAACAATTTCCTTGAAAAACAAGAAAAGAGAATATATGACACAGAAAAAAAGAATAGATGATTCTTCAACTATGCAAAATGGTAACTTTTACATAGACTCAAGCATATAAAAAGAGAAAAAAGATGGTAAAAAGAAAAATAAATTAAGAACTCACACATTTGGTGTCTGTTCATGTTAATCAGCACGTGAAGTGGTGTCTTTATCCCTTGAATCCAAGAAAACTGAGGTCGCGTGTACTCAGAATGAAAATGAGAACAGTTTCACAGAACTGCAGGGAAAGCGTTGGATGCCTGCGGTCTCTTCTGCCACCCCCCCCCATGCGGTAAAAAGACGTCTGCGGGAACCAGAGGCTGCGTCCCGCGCCCTCAAAGCACGGGGTCTCTGGCTCCAGGAGAGGCTGCGCATGGGTTTCAAAGAGGCAGGCAGGGCGCTGTAGGGAGCTGGGTGACACGCGGTGACAGTCCCTGCGGCATTGCGTGGACAAACCTACCAAAATTACACTCGCGTAATTTGAACTAGTTACTGTTGATCTTTTTAAAATAACTTTTAAAATGATGCCTGATTTAAATGTGCGACCCTGAATATAAATCACAGGTTTAATAGGCAGTGATAGAAACACTAGAGCTGAGGTCTTACTACTTTATAGGAAGAACTAAACCCTTATTCGTTTATTATACGTGTATAAACTCTTTCTCTGCTTCTATCATGGTTTCTCTTTTACTTAAGATACTTAATGTCAAACTTAAATGCTCCATTGCCATAAGAGTTCTCCTCTCTGTATTTTCTTCCTACAACCTCATTTCACAGTTCATGTCATCCCACTGAACTTCCAATACCTGATTTCCAGATCTCTTAATTTCCCTTTCAAAGTCTTATTTTGTGGTCTTTTTCTTTGGTCGTTTGATTGTTTCAGTAGCATAGTTCTTATTGTATACTCTCAATAGATTATTTCTAATCAGCAATAGACTAAGTGAATTTAGGGTTTATACTTTTTTGCATTTTATCTAATAATTACATTTTATGATGGCCAGAGTACTAGTGATAATTTTAAATATTCATTAATAATATGCTAAGTAGTTTTAAAGCAATTTAATGCATGATATGGTACTATTAATATTCCTCCAGAAACATAAGGACCTATCTGACAAAGTAAAGCAGCTAGCAAGTGATAGATCAGGAGTAGTTACTACCCTAATCCTACAAAGACTGTGAATGGTACGGCCACGTGCTGCCCATAGTAGGAGCACAAGAAGTGTTTATGAATTTCAAATGTTAAATATTATAATGAAGTAACATGCTGGATATTTCCAAGTCACATTTAAATTTTGAATAATATTGCTGGAATGCTCAAACATTCCCCAGTCACGAAGATTAAAATTACACATTTTATCCAAACTAATCAATTCATAGTATAAATTTAGTAGCAAGAATAAAAGTCTAAAATGTCCTTCATTTTAATTATTTGAGGATGGCAAAGTAACCTAGATTCAAAGATTTAATTTTAAATTTTCCTTCAACTACTTACAGTTGGATTGGACCACACAATTTTATCTTTTCAATTTTGATATTAGAAACATTATGACAGGGAAAGACTTTTTTCAAGATACAGATTTTGCTTGTGAATGGACAGCTACAAGTTAGAAAGACATGAAGTACTCAGAAGGAGCAAAGGGAGCTTTATATGAGATGCTTCCCACCCCAGATGCAGGTAGAGTGAGTATCTCATACTGAATACTGGGTTCACCATAAACTAAGGTCACATAAAGAATCCAGGTTCTTCATCTGCAAGTACAATGATGATATTTATTTTGCCATATATCATAAGGGATGCATTATGAATTTTATTATGATTATTAATATTAGAAAATCATGAGTTAATTCATTGGGGAAGTAGGAAGGCAATGCTGCCTGAAAACATTTAAAAGACCAAGTATTCAGGTCACAGTCTCATGAGTGAAACAAGTGATGTCTAAGTGAACAAAAAACAACAGCTCACTATGTAAAACTGAAATTGAAATTTCAGATTTTAAGCACTTAGCCATGGAATTTCATGTTCATGCACGTAGATAATTTTTTATAACAAATGGTTGTGAAAGATACTTGGTGAGGATTGCTTATTTGTTTGAAATTGTTTAAATTGATATAAATCACAACTTTAATTTCCCCTGAGATTCTCTTTCATGCCGAAGAATATGTCATATTTTGCTCATGGATGTGATTTTCGGCAGTGGATTCAAAGATAGCATAATTGCCAGAAAATGATCCTTATTTTAGAAATGTAAAACAACTACAGTAACTGCAAAGAATGTCTGGTGCTAAAGAGCTTAAGATGTCATACTACAAGGATACATGCATAGCAAGGTTGATAGCAGCACTCTTCATAATAGCTAAATCCTGGAAGCAGCCTGTATAGCCATCAACAGACGATTGGATAAAGAAAATATGGTACCTATAGATAATAAGATACTACTCAGCTATAAGGAAGTGTAAATTTGAGACATTTGTAGAAAAATGGATACATTTAGAAAATATAATGTGTGAAATAAATCAAACACAGTTTTAAATAGTGTATTGTATTTTTCATTTGCATGAGGCATAGTAGAAAGAAAATGACATAGGATGGACAGAGGGAGACTGGGGGGGGGGCAAAAGAGGTCCAAGGGAGCACAGGGAAGGGGTGAGAAGGAGGGGAAGTGGATATAGGTTGACAAATGATAATTCATGTACAGGAACTTAATAATCCCAATGAATAGAAACACTGTGGGTCACAAATATGAATTAAATTTAATAATACCAGCAAGAACAAAAAAAGAGAGGGGAATTAGAGAAGAGGGGGTGAATGAGGAGGAGGGAAGAGAACTTAAAAAAGAAACAAACTGCATGTAGTATGCATGTGTAGCTACTCCTCAAGATATTTGTGAAATACATGTAGTGCAAACATGTACAAATAAATACATAAATAGGAAAGAAAGAAAGACGGAGTCTCCAGGAAAAGGAAGCTTTGAGTTAAAGGAAGAAAACAAAATGAAGAATAAGGTGAAGAGTATTTGAAGCGGGAGCTACACAGAGGATTCTTGGATATGAGAGTCAAGGAATAGGACAGAAGTAAACTGTGAGAATGAATGATCCCTTCTGTGCAGCCCAGCTCTCCTTTATCAGCCTGTGGCATAGAAGGACCCACATTTAACAGCCCTCAGAACACTTAGGCTTCCATAGCAAGATGGCGGAATCATCACCCAGTTGGGAGCGTGGCCTCTTCCAGGCCAAACTGAGCAGAACTACTTGGTAATTTCTGTGAACATAGCAGATGGCAGCATTCCACTACCATTCAAGAAGCATTAAAATTTTATACACACACATGTTCTGCAATCAATCAATCAATCAATCAATCAATAAAATCAAAAGCAAAAACAAAACAAAGCAACAACAAAAATCTCTTCTTTCAAGGTGAAAGACTAATTTAATTTATAATAAATACTTGGAATCCTGAAGATTTATCAATGAAAACAAAAAAAATAGTGTTTCAAGTATACAGTATTAACTTGGGGGCAAAATAAATCAGTTTATAATGGATTAGAAAATTCAAAATAATTTTCTCAAGCCAAAGAGATACTTATTGCAGGTGCTTATGCCACTGAGCTAAATCCCTAGCCCCTCTTTGTCTTTGTAAGACGAGGTTTTGCTATGCAGTTCACGCTGGCCTTGAATTCATAGTAATCCTCTTGCCTCAGCCCTCAAATGCTGAGATCACAGGAGTTTTCCACCATGCTCAGCTAAAACTTTATATCTAAACTATTCATTTTATGAGATGTTTCAGCTCAGTGCAGAATAGTTGTACCATTTAGAAAACAAGGAATTTATTATTCTTCATTTTACTCAATGGTTAAACTTTCTAGTTAGATTTTTGACTACCTAGTAAATCATTTACTTCATTTTCTTCAAGATGCTTAACTATTAAAATTCCATGGTGAATAAACATTTTAGGTTCCCAAATTTGGGGTCACACTGGCCTTTTCTTTCTTCCTATCAAATCACAGTAGATTGTACCTGGGATGGCACCTGGTACCTAATAACCTAGTAGCCTAATAACCTTAAGGAGCTCAAACACTATAGGCCATAGTCATGAACTAAATTTAATAATATCAACAAGAATGAAAGGAGAGCAAAGGAAATTAGAGCAGGTGGGATTAATGGGGGGGAGGAAATTAGGGAATAGATCATAGGTTGCTTACACTTATTCTGTTCAATTCAGGAACAGATTTCTTCTCTGGAATTCTGATAACAAAACCCGACAGTCAAGATGGAGCAAGGCAAGGGCCAGGGGTGTAACTGAGCGATGTAAGTGTCTGCTTGGCAAACGCGAGGTTGTGGGTTTGATCCCTTGCACCCCCCAAAAAAATTGGGACAAAAGCTTGCAGGACAAGAGAGAATATCTAACACTCTGAAGCCATGAGAAAGGACATGTTTTAAACAAGCAAAGATAAACAGACACTAAACAGAAAATAAAAATTAATAGGAAAATGATCAATCATATCCTAGCTCACAGGTTATAACAGATGATAGCAATCTAGACTTCCACAATTTGGGTTCCTAATGATTGTAATTTATCCTTGGATCTACATTAATTTATTATGTTTAGCCAGATTTTTTAAAGAAAATGTTCTCCACTTTTAACAACTACTGTAATTGAGACAGACTGGACTCTAGTGCTTGATTTGTTATCTCTAAAATATTCATTATTTTTATGATTTTCAAGAAATTAAACTACTAAATACTATTCATTTTTAGTGATAAGTGGAAAGAAAACTTTTATGAACCAGAATATCTGTAGAAAACTGCATGAAGAATATGATATAGAAATACAAAATTAGGATTCTTGGACTCATAACTGAAATGTGAACTTCTAGGATTAGGTATGAAATATTTGGTTGAAAATAAAGTATTAATAGGTGAATACCATGCTTTGAAAGATATAAGAAAGTGAATGTGGTAGAGTATGAAAATGCTTTTGCAGGTCAGAGCTGAATTATTAATGAAAGCAGCAGGTCCCTGCACTCAAAGACCATTTCTTTAGTTATCACTTTCTTTGTTTAATGTGTCAGTATTTTCAAATTACCTGTGACCTAATGGCTATACTTACCAGGGCACATAATAATCTCCATCTTAGTTTGAAATATGTGTAATGTTGCATATGTTATTCACCCTGTATTAAAACCAAGAAAAACTAACTATGATGCAAGACAAACTAAAAATTCCCCAAACTTAAGGGAGATCAAATTAGGAATAAAAAGGTAAGTTTTACCAAAAGGATCATATGACTACAGCCACAATAAATAAGACCAAGACAACTTTAAGAAGAATGATGTTAAAGAAGAAGAAGAATGAAGCTTTCTCTCCATATTCCATCACTGCTCTGGAAGTATTGAGGTAAACACAAGATCAGTTTTCAGAGTATAACCCAGAATCAAAAGAGAAATTACCCACAGTGTATGCACAACAAGCAGCGTCCATAATTACTTAAAGCTATTGCTTTGTACTGAGTAAGAAAGAAACTGATAGTAAGGGAAGGTAACAAAAGTTCCTAACCCTAAGGATGATTATATTTAACTGACAATGAAAGGGTAGTATCTTCTATTGCCTTGTCATGGTATATGTCGGTGGCCTCCAAGCCTCATGTATTTGCATTGTACATTTGTGACTGGTTCATTGCTTGGATTGATGGTGTCAGTGCTACACCCTCCTAGGGGGTGGAGCCAGGATGTGATGTAATGGCAGGAAGAAGGTGTGTCTCGTTCTCTTGCCGGTTCCCGCTTGTGGTTTGCAGCCGCCATGAACTGCGGCCCCACCATGCTACCCTGCCTTGGAGCCAACTGAGTATGGACTGAAACCTCCAAAAACTGTAAGAAATAAACCTTTCCTTTCCCAACTTTGGGCATCAGGTATTTTGTCTCAGTGATGAGTAAAAAGTAACTAAGACATACCTTCTTTGAAGTCAATTCAAGCTATGAAGTGGGAAGCTTCTTTCATCACATTACACCTGAGACCAACTTCTTGTTCCACAACCTGCTATTGATGTATGTTTTTCACTTCTGCATTCTTCAATGTGTAAATCAGAAGGTTGAGCAATGGGGTCCTAAACATATAAAAGAGAGCTACAATCTTGTTCATGGGGAAGGATGTGCATAAATAAATATACATGGTACAAAGAACAGGACAAACACAGTGATGTGGGAGACGTAGGTGGAGAGGGCGTTCTTCCTCATTTCAGCACTGTGGTTCCTGACAGAGAGCAGGATGACTACAAGGGAGAACATCAGCAGGACAAAGCTCACTAAAGAAATGGCCCCACTGTTGGACACCAGGAGCAGACTGACCACTTAGGTGTCTGCACAGTCAAGTTCTATTAGGGGCTCCAAGTCACGAAAACAGTGATCAGTCACACTGGGACTACAGAAAGGCAGGATCAAGGCATAAATCTGAACTAAACTAAGAACTGAAGAATACACACAAGATCCCACCCAAGCCATCAACACCAACACACCATAGACCCTGTGGTTCTCGATGGTCATGTAGTGCAGGGACTTAGAGATGGCCACGTAGTGGTCCACAGCCATGAAGATCAGGATGAAAATCTCCACAAAGCCAAAGAAATGGGCCATAAAGTCTTGGATTATGCTCTCACTGAAAGACATTATATTCTTCTTCAAAAGGTGGTCCACAATAACTCTAGGGGCTGTGGACCTAGAGAATTAGGGGTTATATAAGGATATATAGAAAAGGGAAGAAGTACATTGGATTTCCAAGTGTCTGACTGGTCAGGCGATAGTAATAATCAGCAAGTTATTCCACAATGTTCCCTGATAGAAATGAAAAACATGATGAAACCTATTTTCTTCCTAACAGAATCTTGTGTCAAACCATGTAGATTAAACTCAGTCACTTTATTGTTCAGATTCATGGTTCCATAAATGAGGAGCAGTGATGACTTGGAAAAGGGTTATCTACAAAAAAAAAAAATAAAGAAATTAATTTATGTTGTCCCTGAGAAGGTAGGGAACACTGCACACAAATTAAATATTTTTAGCAGTGATATTTTGTCTGTGTCTTTTAATGTCATCCCAGGTCTTATTCATCATGTTTATTGACACTTCTTTGTGTTATTATCAGCCTCAAATATGCTTATGAATGTGATTCTCCTTTGCAGCATATTTCAAATACAAGCCCTTCTTTAACTTTGAGAGGTTCTAATTAATTTTGCCAATTCTATGTATTTAAAGTTAATTAGTATGCATCTATTTCACTATTAACTACATTTCATACTCATAAACATTAAGGCCCATGGGTTGCATACATACATATATATGTGTGTCACTGAATATTTAATACACGTTATATTGCTTTTCTCATAACATAAGTACATAAATCATCAACACTAAAATACATAATTAAATAATATAATATATATATGCATATATCATTGTTTAGAAATATAATTTCCTGTTTTCCATCATCTGTTAAGAATTACAGAATCAGAAAGGAGAGGAAAAGGAAGATTGAGACACCATACATATGTTAATAGCTATATATATATATATATATATATATATACACAAAAAGACCCCTCTGCATTGTTGGTCAGAAAGTAAACTAGTAAACTTAGTATGGAAATCAGTATGGACATTCCTCAAAAAGCTGAAAATGGAAATTTCATTCAACCCATCTCTACTTCTTCTGAGTATCTTCCCAAATGATTTAAAGACATCCTATTACAGAGAACCTCACACACTCATGTTTTTCATAGCACAATTCATAACAGTTAAACATGGTTGTGACCTATGGGTCCAGCATAAGTCAGGCCTGGGCTATGGGTCCAGAAACAGGCCAATGGGCAAAGAAAATGTACTGTGTCTGAACAATACAGTACACTACAGCTATGAAGAAAGATAGATTTCAGTCATTTGTAGAAAAATGGGTGGATGTGGAAACCATAATGTTGAGTAAGATTCATCAGACACACAGCACAAACTTAAATACTGCATGATTTCTGCTGTATATAAAACCCAAAGGTTAAATAATTTAAAGAGTAAATAAAAGGTAGATTATAGGAAAGGGCAGGCAGACTTTGAGGGTATGGGAATCAGGTTCTGGGATGGAGTGTGATAGGAGGGGAAGGAGATGTAGTGATGATGAAGTGCTGTGCATATCTATCAATTCCCCCAAGATGACAGTAGTTAGTATGTACCATAAACATATACTAATTAAAACAGAAACTGAAAACGGATTGGGGAAGACACATTGCTTCAGATGATTCTTTCTATGCCTGCAGGTCATGCTCCAGAGGCCAGAGGGAGAAGCAGTGCTCCTTCAGGCTCTCCTAAATTATGCACTCTCTGCTTTAGATATGTTAGAAGTATCTGTTCTTTAGTGAATCCCTACACTCACTTTATTTCAATGCAGTTTAGCCTTCTCTGAAAAAAAGCAGACAGTCTTTCCAATATATTTCACACTGCACTCAATTACAATTTAAAGACTAATGCAAACTATTTTCTATTAGCTCTTTGCTTTATAGCTCAATCTCATGATTCCTGCAGTCTGGTATATATTACCAGAAATAATCATAAAATTCAGTGCCATCCTATGCTGTGTATATCTAGTTGCCTTGACTGTCAGAATATTAATATGTATTCTTTCTAAATCTTACCAGACATAGAGCATAACATGATGAAAGGGTAAAGTAGAGAAGATGACAAGTTTAAGAAGGTTAGATAGGTACAAATATTGAGGAAAAAGAAAGATTTTTATCCAAAATATTTTGATGATTGGCCAAAATATGGCATATTTTCTTTCATCCTCAAAAAGTATTAATAATTACATAAATTATTCTTATATTGTTATATCATTATAAATTTTATATCACATAATTAATCTCTTAATTTTCATGTTGGAACAAGCTCTGGAAACTAGTTATTCATTTTTCCAATTTAAGTCTCAGCTGTTGATCAATTACAAATTGTATTCTTTATGCTAGCACTTAAGAAACATGAAAAGCAATAGTTCTATGTTGTGGAATACAATATTCTGGACTAACTTGTCACGTAGATATTGAAAATGGGCCTCACATAGAAAACCTGACAAGATGATTATTCTCTACTAACATTTTTTTAGTTAATCAGACAAAATGTTGCCTAAATTTTTAGTTCCCATCACTGTTTGTGAGGATATATCTTCTCAGATTCATTACATTGAAAGCACATGGGAACTTTTCTACACTCTGCCATTTGTAGAAGTAGGATAAACCTTTGCAGCATTCTTTGCCTCCACAAGAGTGCTGATTTGGCTGTACGTGGTTCTTGTTGATTTCAAAATACAGCTTCTGTCTTACTGCTAATGTTTCACTCAATATAGTTCCTTTCTTAATAGTAAACTTTAAAAAATTGTGTTATTGTTTTTTTCTATACTTTTCTTACAGGTTGTAGAACTGATGTAACTGCAAAACATGGAAGTATAATAAAAATTTTATAGATTAACTTCTAATTATGATTTGAGCTCAAAAAGCAAGAATAATACATCACTTACTAGATAGATGATTCTAAATTAGCACCATCTGTCCATAATCTTTGTAAAGCATCTTCTCCATTAGATGACCCACAAATTTCTGCATTCCAGGGGTGATTTTCAACACACAATGACACAAAATACTAGCATTTTAAAATGCATCATTCCTGAAAGTTTCAATAATCTGCTAAAGAGAAACATTTTGTATGTTTATAAAATATTATCCTTGGGCTTGTCTAGCCTACTAGAATAGCAGCTAACTTCATACCAATTAACCAGACAGAAACAAGGATATGCAGTGGTTGATGCCTTCCACACACACATGTAGCAAGGATAGCACATCTGGGTGGCTGAGAGAGTGATAGAAATCAGGAAAAACAATTGAATATTTTTAAAAGTAAAAGTCATTGGTAATACAGGAATCACTCATCAAGGAATAAATTTGTTCCCCACTCAATGTTCAAAATTGTTCTTTCTTTGCCAGGAATCAAGCTTTTTTTGTTTCGCTCTTGCAATACAGGCTGAATATATTTGCAAGTACAAAGTAGAAGGACAGTGTTGTATCTGGAAAACCAGACGTTCATGGACTTCCACGAATTTCCAGATTTATATATAACAAATGATCTGAGAGTTAATATGTATAGCAAGCAAACACCAAATCTCATAACTTTTTTCCAAAGCCATTTCATCTGTTTTGCTAATTAATGTTAGTAAAAAGATATTTCAGGAAGGCATTTTATAGGAATAGTTTTATTGAGTACCCTTTATATAATAGGTTTAGTACATATTACTTAATCTGGCCTCTTTTAATTTGCATTACTATTTCATGAGGGAAGTTAAAAAATAATACTTCATAGAAGAGAAATTTAAATTCATACAAGTTAGGTAGCTTACCCAAAACTCATGTTTTGTAAGTTCAATACTGAGGTTCAGAAACATAGAATTCATATTAAGGCAGAAACAGAAGCTTGATATTCGGGTAGCAATAGGATGTGCAAGGGAAAAGTTGACTGAAAGCGATCATTCATAACTGATGTTTTGGGAGAGGTCCCTTTAAGGCAACTGAGGTTGGAGAAGTGAGTTCACAGCAAAGTATATGGCTACATTTTCATTTAAAAGTTGTCCTGCTCTGAAGTGGCTCAAGGAACATGCACAAGAAATCATGATTAAATCCTGAAAACTTAGACACACTGAAACCACAGAACTAGAAGCTCAGAAGGAGTTCGGGAAAGAACCACACAATCACTCGTATCTGAAACACATGACACAAATCCTGAAGTTACTAATTACTATCAGACTTTAAAATGGGAAAGCTTCATATAATGAGTAGAAGCAAGGTAAAAATTCTTATTTAATTCTTCAAACTCTTAGAAAGTTCTGTAAACTATAAATGCTTATCAAGTCTTTCTACCACCAAATGTACCATGATATATCTGTAGAAAATATTATTTATAGTATTCAAACAACAATCATTTAATAAGGACTGTATAAAAGAAATAAAATCAAATTGAAAAACAATTTTATTAACATGATAATAATTTTTTCAGAAAAAAAGACTAGTGAAATAATAATGATATCCAAACTGTTTGCTGATACATCCAGTCTTTTACAACGATGGCTGAAGATGAGCTGTTAGAACTGTCTCCCGGGGCCCTGACTGGTTACACCCAACACAAATCCAATTTCTCTCGGAGTAACTGAACCCTGATTTTCCTTTAAGAAAACACAACTTGTTAATATTTAGTGTATAAGGTATGAGAGTATTATTTCCCACAGATGAGATTATGACTCCCACTTAGTGGACTGGAAAAAATTTCCCCAAGACTAATGATCAGATAAGAAATCTAGTAACAAATGAGAGGCAGACTCAATGCTTTTGTGTCTTATTAAGAAAAGTAATTCATTTGCATCCACAATAGACATTCTGAAAAAAGACCATAGCTTCTGCCTGTGATATCACTATAAGATGAGACAGCCTGAGAAAAATTGCAATCAACAGAAAGGAAGCAGCGAAAACAGACAGGTATGAAAAAAAACTCTAACTACAAAACATAAGGTGCAAATTTACCCTTTTCAAACTATTTTAATTTTTTATATTATTATATTTTTACACTTAAATAATATAATTCTTTGAAACTCAAAACAAATCCTACAAACTAACATGCTATGAACAATTCTTTTCTATTTATCCCTTTCCTCACTTGGAGTATAAGATGCTGGTTTTTTATGTACAATTGTGTTACTTCTTAAAAATCAGTTAGCCATACTATGAATGTGTATTTTTAATGTTAGCTGATTTTGAATGTTGAGTGAGTTACTGCATGTAAAATTATAGGAATTTACTTTTGCATTCATTGTTAAGTAACTAAGTTTTGCATCAGTTGTTGGATGTGGTTGTATAATCATTCTCACTATTATAAGTTATTTCATTGTGTGAATACTTTGGCAAGTGTATACCCATTTTGTCAATGAATACTAACTAGCAGAAGAAAGAACTTATAAGATTGTAAAAATGTCTTCCAGGAATGCAATTAGTAGGTTACAAATGTGATGATTTTCAGCTTTGTAGTATAGTTTCACACACTTCCACAAGTGTTATAAAAGTCATAAAATCCATGTATATCACCCCTATGAGTATTGTATATTTTTGAATCAATTTAGTAACTTCCACACTATGAGAAAAAGATTGATTTGAATAATATTCTGATTTGGTTTTGTTTTAACTGAGTGCATCCACAAATCTGTAATCCCTAAAACCTTGGGTTTGTGTTCGTAATGTCAAATGAATGGTACCATATTTAAAATAAAATTTCTTGACCACTATATTAGACATCCTAAGAAAGAACTTCTAGTAGACATACTTACTCTTATATATTAAATTGTATTAAAATATGTGATCTGAACTATTAGATTTGAGATACGATGACAAATGTGTTTTCTTAATGACAAATGTATTCACAAAATGTATTCTTAATGACAAATGTATTCCTTCTACTCTTAAATGCTTACATTAATCAGAGATAGCTTGCTGAGTTTCTCAGAGGCATAACAGTGGGAAAGGTTTTAGTGTGGTCTATCAATACAGAGTTTTTCTTCCTTAGCATGCAGCCTCACAAGAAAAGTCTAACTGAGGAGAACAGAAACTCCTACTTGGAAAACAATGTATTTCTTTTTTACTCTTACAGATTTGTTACACAACTCAAAATATAAATGGACTGCCAGAAGCTTGAGTCTTAAATGAGTTTTTGTTGCCTATAAATTTTTTCTTATAAAATTTCCTTAGGGTGCTGACCTCAAGGGCTGCCTAATCAAAGATTTGCCTCCATCTTTCTTGGTAGTTTCAAGCCCACAAGAATTAATTGGGTGATAGATAAAGATTTGTAGATGTATACCAAGCGGTTTTCCAGGGCGTAATTTCTTGGGGCCATAAGCTACTTTGTGATCATGGCAAGAACTCATTATTCCAGCTCTTCTTTCTGCCTCAAGTGAGGAGAGAAACACACATCCCCAGGAGCGGGTGCCAAGCTGTGGTCAACATCTTCCAACACAGTCTCTTGGTCCCAAAGCTGATGCAAGTCTTTAATTACTCTGAATATCTGTTGCCAACATCATTTGCACAGTAACAGGCACTTTTGTTTTTCAGATCCCCCGTGAAAGTTTCTAGCAGCCAAAGTTTTCTTGGCAAGCAGCTTCAGAACTGAAGCTTTGGAAAATGGCTCTAGTAGCTGGGCCAGTTCCTTCAATGTATTAAAAGACTCTCTGAAGTCATTAGACCACAACCGCGCCTGGTGTTTCTCTCCAACGTGTTGTCTGGCCAAGAGCTGTCACTAAGACCTCTCTTCTTTTTGTGTCTGTGAGTCCATGCCAACCTGTCCTTTGCAAGATCCTCTTCCTGAGATGATCGCGTCCCCTTGTCTTTCAATCACGTCATGGGCACAGCACCAGAGTCATGCGAGACTTATGTGTTCCTTGGAAATTTTTGGTTTTGATAAACATGGTCCTTGCAAGTTCCTTTCTAAGGTGTAGACAATTGTTTTTCAAATGCATTTGTTGAAGAATTCTAAATAAACACATTTTGAAGTTCAGCTTCAGCTTTCAGATCCAGCCAAGTTATCAGCTTGAACCACTGCATTTGATGACTGAAGGGCTCAATGCCTATGCTGTCATTTCCTTTACCTTTACCTGATAGCAACACAACTGCATAGGTTACCATCATATCCAACCTGAATAATGACACTATTACATCTTTCATATAAAGCAGAGTCATTGTTGCTGCATGGATAGTCACTTTCATATATGAGTGAGTATCCCAAGCCACTGAGAAAGCACCTATCATCCTTGCACTTGGGAGGCTGAGGTAAAAAATTTCAAGTTAAAGTCCAAGTCATTTGTAAGCAACTTGGTAAGACTCTCAAAAAATTGAAAGGGCTGAGGATGTAGTTGAATCTTAGAGCATTACAAAAAAAAAAGAAAGAGAAAGAAAAAAAGAAGAAAGAAAGAAAGAAAGAAAGAAAGATCAAACCAAGCATAAGTGACCATTCCAGATGTGACTTAGAGATAGCTCCTCATTCATTGCTTTCCTTGTATTTCCTGGCAGATATCAAATGTTAACTGGATGGACATCCTTATAATGTGAGCAGTGACAATATTAACCTCAGTTCTGACATGTGAACACAGGCAGAAGGGTCACAGCTGAAAATCACAGAAAATCCTCTCGGGACCAAGCAGGTTGAAATCCACAAAGCAAAGTGAAATTGATCAAACTTTTCCTTTTTTCTCTTTTTTTGCCTATGCTTTGTTGACCTGGTGGATCCAGTCAAAAACTAGTTAATAACATTATCAGGTGAGGCTGGCATGGCTCTGTAGTACTCATGTGCAGATATGCTGCAGGTTGAGTGTCCTGTTCCCAACAGGCCACGGGCTCATGGTATAAGCCAATGGTGGTACCGGAACACAGATGAGGTGAAATCTTCAGGAGCTGCGGTCTAGTAGAAGGAAGTTAAATCACCAGGAATGTGCCGCTGAAGGGAACAGTGGGACTATGGTCTCTGTGTCTGTCTCTCTCCCCTCTGTCACTCACCATAAAAAATGACACAAGATAGTAGGAGGTGACATAGGATGACAATTTACATTTTCAGCTGAAACTTCCACCATGGTGTATTCTGCTGCTTCTATCCCAAAGCCACAGAGCCAAGTCATTATGGAGTGAAACTTCTAAAATGATGAACAAAAATAAACCTTTTCTCTTTATGAAATTGATTATCCCAGTTGTTTTGTCAAAGTAACAGTGTGTTTGTACAGATGTACACACCCATACACACACATTCGCATACATACAGTGCCTTAAGATATAAGAAATCCCTAATATAATAATGTTACAGAATAATGAGCATTGGAAAGGGTCTGGATGAGTCCTCCCAAAGAGATATTGGAGTCAAGCATGATGGCTCACATACCTGTAATCCTTGTACTTGGGAAGCTGAGCATGAGAATCACTGCAAGTTTGAGGCCAGCCGGAGCAACAAGATGAGTTCAGGACTGACCAGAACTACAAAATGAAACTGTCTCAAAACAAACAAACAAACAAACAACCCAAACAAACAAATAAACAACAAATCCTAAAACGTAAAGATGTTGGAGAACTATTTCCCAAGAGGGCAGACTGTAGGAGAAGGAGAAAGAAGAGCTGAGAAGATGGGGACTGTGTGTATCACTATCATTTTTGCTGCTATAAAAAAATACCTAGTGCTAAGGCCTTTATAATGCCCATTAGCAGTTAATGTTTTTGGAGGACTCTGGTGAAGACCTCATGGAAAATAACACCACAGTAGCAGGAACACATGTAGAAGACAAAACTGGTAGAAAGCCTCACAGGTCAGGCCTGCTCTTCTCATGACAATCCATTGTATCGGGACCTAACTCACCCAGTAAGAGCAGCATTGTCCTTTCCAAGGGCAGGGCCCTGTGACATGATTACCGTGCATGGAGCCCTTTCTCTTAAAGCTTCTTCACCTGTCACTGCCACCATTCTGGGGTCCAAGATTCCAGCATGTGAACCTGTGGGGCACACTTAAACCACAGCCAAGCCATCTCACTATGTCAATTTGAAAATGTAGCCACCTGAAAGATGCAAATAATCACTCCATCCCTGGGAATCATGGGTGCTGCAGGTACCCATTGTGGACCACATGAACATCACCAAAATGATCTCCCCAGACACCTCCCTAGAAAGCTACGCTCCAATAGAGACTGCTGTAGGGTTTTTCAACTACTGAAGAATTAACACTTGTCAAGAATTCATCAGAGAAACCTGCTCACTCCCCTAAGCATGCAAGGAGATGCCTGCCTAGCGGAGGGATGCAGTGAGTATAACCCATCAGGCTGTGTGCTGGGCTGGGTTTGCAGAGCACATTATGTGAGGTGCGTGTAATTCCCACTGCATAATTATGTATCTGCAGCTCTCTAGCTGCTTAGGTAACTGCCTGCTGAGACTGGAAACAAAAATGACATTGTAACAAACATGGCTCTCAGAGTCTCTATTGGGAACACTGATCAGAACCACATTTGCCATGAGAGGTTCAATAGTGCAGTGGAAGGATTTTGTTAACTCTAGGAAGAGATGGAAGCAAGTATAATCAAGACCCAGTGATGCTCGAGAGGGTCCCTGGGCAGCCACAGCCCCTTTGGCACCCAGACTGCTTCCACATTTACAATGGTATTAATCTATTTGGAGAGGGCACAAACTCTTAAGTGAAATTCTGTTCACACATGTGAGAGAAAAACAAAAAGACAAAGACTCTTACACCAAAGGGTAAAGGGAACACTAGGACTAGGAATTGACAGCACACTGTTAGTAAGTATTTGGGCTGAGGCGGTAGTGCGCATGCCTGGAGCCCCAGCACCCCTGAGACTGCCGCAACAGGGTCACCAGTTCAAGCCCAGGCTGGGGATCTCAGTAACTTAGAGACTTTATCTCTAACAACTAAAAATTAAAGTTAATAAAGGACTGGGTATATAGCTCAGTGTAAGGCCCTGAGTTCAGTCCTCAGAGTTCACGTGCACAAACGCGCACGCGCCCTCACATAGGCGCACGTGTGTGCACACACACACACAGTGTAATCGCTCACATCGGTGTGTAAATAAGGTAAACCACGGGGACTGTAAATGCTCATGTAACATCTCAGGACAACCTAATTTCCCAAAGAGTTACAGGGTTAGCCATGCTTCTTGGTCGTGACTCAGTAACTACCATTGTTAGTGATTTCTGAACCTCTGAGGAATTTGGTTAGTTTGTTCTGATGCGAGATGCCCACTAGGTGGCGAACAAGTCAAATATTGCAGCATTTAAGTCAGCGTGAACCTAATGAAGCTCAAGTTTAATCACTGAGGTTTTCTTAGGTTTGTGTTTGTCCTCGGAAAATGTTAATGGATTGTGTGATGTTTTAATCAAGTTTGCTCCTCCTGGGTGTCACTGGGACTACATTAAGCTATGTCACTAGCAATTGCTGGCCGGGTGTCCTGTGAGCTCTTGAAGCTGTCAGACACTCTCTCTGCTGGACCACGGTTGGGTTATTCCTGCCTTGATTTACTGCGGTTAGTTATTCATTCATCAAACACTGGCGTGTCTACCATGTGGCGATTGTTGACACCTTGGATGGACGACCTGATCTTCTTCTCTGCTCCTATCACATCTGATTCTACTTCTAACCCATGTTCCAGTCCTGGCATGGGCAGGGCATCTATAGCCTGGTTCTATGTAGGTTGTGGGCTGTTTGAAAAATTAAGCTAACCCTACCCCTGTTATCTCTCCAAGAATCAGCTGGCCACTATGGTATGTTCTGTAAGAAGCAATCAAAGAAACTCAAGTGCTCCACTTCTGTACTTCCTTCTTGCTTATCCCTTATAAGCCCCAGACTACCAAGAATCAAAGCCTAACATTGCTATAAGAATTGATTCCTTATCACTGCTCATGGATGTAAATAAGTCAGGCTCCAATGCTCGGTGATGTTTTGGTGTTTCTGTTTGTCATAGCCATGTGAGCATGAGCTCTAACATGACTTAGTTCAAGTTATTTTGTTTGATGTCTTCTTACACCATTTGAACAAATTTCTAAAAATTAAATGAAGTGTTTTTTAAGAAAAAAAGCAGACTTTTTGCCAGGGCTGGTGAGGGGCCTGTGATGAGCTTTCTCGGGGTCACTCCCACAGAGTCATTTAGAAAGGGAGGCAGTTTTGAAGTTTTTAAGAGTCACTGGCTGTCTGTGGGCTGAGAGAAGTGTCACCTTGGCTATAAGAAAGAGATATTTTTCTTCTACATGAAGGATTCTACAGTTAACCAGGCCAAGGGAACTGTCCTTAGAAAGCCTAGGAAAAGGAGCCAACAGAGAAGACAAATGTAAATATTTCAGTATCTGCCGGGCCCAGAGACAGCAGGTCAGCTTATTAAGATATCAAGTGTAGTAAGTATTTTCTGCCCCCTTAGCAGTTCTTCCTCCCTTGTACCCCAGACCACTGAACCTCCTGTCTGCCTTTCCTGACTGACTTAGTCTCCCAGGCTTTAGTTGCAGGTATACTTGCAGGTATAATAACACTTGTGTTACTGACATATATGGGATATTTTAACTTTTAGTACTGTCTAACGCCAATGGAGATTTAGGATCTGTATTTTCTAACAGTGCAAAGAAAATTTATGACGCTTTGTGAGTTTTCATTCAGACATAGGCAAACATTTTGTCCCACTGAATTAAGTTTGAAGGAGCAACAAATGGTAACGATTTCATCTCACCACAGACAGAACTGCTGCCACCAAGAATGCGTAAACAATGCTGGCAATGACGAGTGGGGCAGAGGAACATTTATACTCTGTTTGGGGGGAATATATGGCAATAAGTGTGTAGTTTCCTCCAGAAAACAAAAGCGGAGTGACCATGTGACACAGCTCCTTGGTGTACACCCAAAGGAATTGGTGGCAGTGTGTCATGGAAGTCCCTGAGTACATCTGAGCGTCCAGCACAATTCATGGACGTCAATATATGGAGCCAGCCAGGTGTCCATCAAGGGATGAGGTCACAAAAATGGAGCACATATGCACTGGGGAGGATTATTCAGCCATAAAGAACCAAATCCTGTCATGTGCAGGGAAATGGATGGAGCTGGACCTCATCCCGTGAAATAAGCCAGACTCAGAACATCGCGCATCACGTTTTCCTGGAGTGTGGAATGTAGGGGACAAAGAGACGGCATTAAAGTAGAAGGGAGATAGAGGAGAAAAAGAGGATCAAAGGAGAAGCTTAAGGATGATAGGGAGGGTGGACATGATCAAAGTGTGTTATGTTCATGTGTAAAATGCCACGTGAAGCCAGTATCCTTTAAAATTATTGTGCACTCCTGAAAGACCAATTATGCTTTAAACTTCACAAAACCAGATTCAAAATTCTTTAAAATAAAATTGTGAGCAGGGTGTGATGTCACTTGCCTGTAATCTCAGCATTCAAGAGGATGAGGCAGAGTTATACTGTGAGTTTGAGGATAGCCTGGGCTATCCTCATAGTGAGTTCATGGTTAGCCTGCACTTTTGCATAGAGAGATGCTTTCTCATAAAACCAATAAATAAATAAATAAATAAATAAATAAATAAATTCTAAGACGTGAAATAAGGAAAACTGTGATCATTTGAGTGACTGTGGCCAAATTTCTCACATGTGAAAACAGGACTGTAGACAGTGATAAACGTCATATTTGTGACATACACATGCACACTGCACACTTCCTCTGCTTGTTTGTAAGAAAATTATTGCCATTATTTTGTGCAACACGATTTTTTTAGAATTATTTATTTTAAAGGGAATAAAACAAAAGAGGGCAGAACAGAGCAGATCAGAACAGGACAACATAGGCAACACGGTAATTTACATTAAAACAACCAGACATTAACAGTAGCTATCACAATATCTCTTTCTCTGCTATAGTTGAGCATAGTTTCAAATACAATAATATCAAACATGACAAAATAGTATAAAACCATTCAAAGAGTGAAAGAATTAGAGGGGGCATTCTGAACTGAATAACAGAGAATGATCAATGGGTACTATAATATCTCATTTTCAATAAAAACATTTTGTTTATACTATCATACATATTCAAATCCCAAAAAGACACACTGTGATAGATAGAACCAATGGTACTAGAAGAATAGAAGCATGGTAGGACTTCTAAGATGGAAGATATTAAATCAGCAATAGCTGTCATAATGTTTTGTTTTCTTCAAAACAGCTGTTCATATCATCACGCATGATATAGTCAAACAAAACAGAATAAAACCATTCCAACTGATGAATGAAAACATTGAAAGGCTTCAAAGCTATGAGATGGGGACTCACACCTACCATAAAATCTTATATACGCTTACCAACTCTCATACTAGGGAGACTATACGGTATTTACACATGTGAGTCTGGTTTATTTCGCTTATGAGTATGGCCTCAAGTCATGTCCATTTATTTAT
>PVJX010017468.1:0-38256 GCA_004027295.1 Dolichotis patagonum
ACCCCTACACTCTAGTATCTCTCAAACTATATATGGAAAGTTCTTCAACAAAATATGATCAAATCAATTAGCAACATATGAAAAGATAATACACCATATCTGAATGGGATTTATCTTAGCAATGAAAATTAGATTCCATCCAGAAATCAATCAAAATGACATACCTGATTTTTTTAAAGAAAATAAACTTTTTTTCAATAAACATGAAATAGTATTTGTGTTAGCTTTTTGTTGACATGACCAAAGTGAGAAAAACAATTTAAAGGATAAAATGTTTATTTTGACTCACTTTCAGAGATTTGAGTCCATGGTCAGCCAGATCTAATGCTTTAAGAAGACTGTGGTAGAAGGAAGTTGCTCACTACATGGAAACAAAGAAGTGAAGGGAGAGGAAAAGAGCCTGAGAGGAAAAGGCTGAAGACAAGATACAGTTCTCAAATTCATGCTTCCATGCTTTATCCCTTCTACTGGACCCCAGCTGCTGTTTCCATCATCTCTCAGTAATGTCATCAAATTATGGTACTGTCAGTAGATCAGTGAATCAGTTAGGTTAAAGTCCTCAAGTACTGATCACTCCTCTAGGCCCCACCTCTGAATATTACTCCACTAGGTATCAAGCCCTAAGTCCTTGAATCTTTGGGGTGGGGGCACACCATATTTAAAACATAACAGTGTTTGACAAAGAGTCCCATTCATCATAAAAATTCAAAAAGCTATGGATAAAAGAAAACTTTATCAAACCAAAAAGAGGGTATTTAAAAGAAATGTGCTAATATTTATATATAATGGCAAAAAAAAACCCTTCCACCCAAACACTAAGAACAAAACACAAATATCTGATATTGACATTTCTACTTAACATGTTACTGGACATTCTAGAAAATATAATAAAGAAAAAGTACTAAGATTCTAAAGGAAGGGTAAAACTTTATATTTGATGATAACATAAATTTTTATGAACAATACCCAAGTAATCTGCAAAACTGCTCCTAGAACTAGTAAGTTCAGCAAGGCAGAAAGATATATCATTAATATAGTAAAATTAATTGTATTTCTATATACCAGGATGAACTAATCTAAAAATAAAGCTTCAGTTACACCAGCATAAAAGGAATAAAACTGAAATATATTTAAGTAAACACATAAAATGTTTATATGGTAAAAAATACAAAATGTTGCTGAGATAAATTAAAGATCCTGATAACAAAAGATATTCCATGTTTCCTGATTGTAAGATTTCATTTAGATCACAAAGTGACCTTCAAGTTTAACCCAACCACCATTAAAATGTCATCAGGGTTTTTATAGAATTTGACAAGTTCATCCTAAAATTCGCATTGAAATGAAAAGAACCTAGAAAAAACAAAAAAATACTGAAAAAGAATACAATTGAAGGACTCATAGTTCATAGTTTGAAAATTTGCTAAAAAGCCATAGCAGTCAAGGCAATGTACTACATTGTACAGTACAAAGGTAAATGTATAGGATAAAATAATGGTACTTGAAGAACTCAAAGTAGACTTTGGCATCAATGGACAATGAGTTTCAACAGAGATGAAGGAATGAAATAATCTTTCCAACAAATAATAGTGGAATTACTGGGTATCTACACACATAGTAACAAAGTTAAACTTCTTCCTTATTCTGAACTGAACAAAATTTTGACCAAAATTGATCATAGAATTAAATCTAAGACTCATAACTGTATGATCTTTTGAAAATAGTACAGGAATATCCATTGTCTTGGATTAAATAAGTGAGTCTTAGCTAAGACATCAAAAGCACAAGAAACAAAATTTTAAAATATAATCTGAATTTTATCAAGAAATTTAAATTTTTGATTCAAAGGGACCTACTAAACAAATGAGAATCACATAGAAATGTGAAGAACCTAGAAGTTCCAAAATAAACAGAAAAAGTGTATATTGGAGGACTTACATTATAAAGTTTCATTAATGAAGACAGTGTACACAGTGCCTTCCCGGCAAGTGCAAGGTCCTAAATCTGATTCCCAGTACCAAAAAAAAAAAAAAAAAAAAAAAAGATGGTGTAATATTGGCAATACTGGCGTAAGGCATACAATGGACAGAAATGAGACCAGAAATCAATGTTTATACTTATTATCGATTGATTTAGACAACAATGCCAAATCAATTCTATGAAGGAAAAGACAGGATTTCCAACAAAGAGTACCAAGAAAATAGGATAGCCATATGCTGAACTTTAAACTCTTACATCACTCTATACTGAACAGAGAATAACTAAAATTTATCACTAACCTGCATGAGAAATAAAGTATAAAATGTATAGGAGAAACTAAAGTGAGGAGTCTAAGTTCTCGGCATAGGCAAACGTTTCTTAACTATGACATCAAAAGTACAATCCAGTAAAAAAATTGTAATTTTTACTTCATCAAAATACAAAATATTGGTGTTTTAAAGAGCTCATTAAGAAAATGAAAAGTCAAATCACATAAAGGAAGAAAACATACATATATCATGTTTGATGAAAATCTTTTATTCACAATATATAAAAAAATTTTCAACTCAGAGAGATAAATAAGCAACTAAAAATGGACAAAGCATCAGAACATTCAAGGAAAACTAGCTAAAAAGTCGATGCAGTAGCTTGGCACCATTAGTGATTACTAGAACAATGCAAATTAAAACCATTTTGGAATATTTTTATCCATTAACACTCCTGTAATCAGACAAAAACCAGTGTTGGAGAGGATAAGCAGACATTGGAACATGCAGACACAGCTGGTGAGAGTGTAAAATGTTGTATAATTACTTTTGAAAACAATTTGCAAGCTTTTTAAAAAATTAATGATAAATACCAGACAACCCAATAATTACTTTCCCATGTACCTCCCTAAATGAAAAATATTATTATACACAAAATATGTATGTAAATGTACATTACAGTATTGTTTATACAAGCCCAAATTTGCAACAATCCAAAATTTCTACCAAGTAGTTAACAGATAAGGAAATGTTCTAATAGATACATAGATAGATAGACACATATATTAATAAGAATGTGCTTCAAAGTAGATCAACTTCAAAACACTACACTATTAAAAGTGTCAGATGAAAAGATTTTTCTGTCATGATTTTATATAAATAAGTAGATGTCTTGGGCTGGGATGTGAGTAGGTATCGACTACAATAGACAAAAAGAATACTTTCAGGTTGATGCAAATGTTCAAAACTCTGAAGTATTCATGTTTATACAATTCTGTAAATGTACTACTAGTAATGGATTGTACATCAAATGTGTGAATTTATGGCACATGAGATATACCTCAATACAGCCATTTAGAAAATTACGAGTTGATTAAGGCAAATAAAAGCATCCTCTGTGACACAGGAACAATACTCTATACAATATCCTTATGCCTTTCCAATATTGCTGAATTCTTGCTAAAGAAAGTTCAGAAAGCAATTAGTGGAAGCAAATTTCCGGTCCATGATGCAGCAGTCCGATTGTGGCTCAGTAGAGAGCTAGATTTTGACATTTAAGCAGTAGGCAAATTGCCTTAAGGCTATCTGCCATAGGTATTATATCTCTCTGCCCAGCTTTTGATTAAGCATTGAGCAGCAGTGAGTTTGACATTCTGATCCTTGGCAAGTGTCTGGAGAGCAGTTACACTGTGGCTGATTAGGTGGGAATCCATAAGCTGCACAGTCAGTTGAACTAAAGTCAGGATTACTCTCTTCCCGAGGTAGTTAAGGAGCTTGACAACACACAGTGGGAACAGAAAGCCACCCCTCCTTTTTTTCTGGACTCTCTGGTTTCTCAAATAGAATAGCTGACTAGATTCTTAAAAAAAGCAAAGTCATCCACAGGTAACCCTGATCACCGCAGAAAGTGCCACAGAACAATCAAATCACAGGAAAGAGTTTTACAGCATCTTCCTTTATCTTCATGAACTGTGATTGTTTGTGTTCCACTTATTAAGAACTGTAAGAAGCATACCTACTTGGAGATACTTACCCGGGCTATTCATGACATTTTTACTGAAACTGGCGCGAAGGACAAAAGGTTATGAAATTAGAAAAGATGTATGATTTTCCTCAAATGAGACTGTGCAAGATTGCTTCAAGGAGACACGAAGGTCTGAGCCCAAAGGAAACTGAAGGAAATTCCTGAATTTTGCAGCTTGGTATGGCTTCTAGTGTGTCATTTTCTATATGTTGTGATGTTCTTTGAAATATTGAAACGTGCCTTGGTTTAGGAACTTACACGTTTGAAGATGAATAAAATAGACTTAGTTCAATTCCTTTGTTTTAAATATTATTTTATGTTGCCTGTCCCCTTTGCCTTCACACATTAATCTCTTCCCTATCTGTGAACGAAAGCATTAAAATGGACCATTGCAATTTCTCTGACCGCAAAGGAATTTCTCTTACATTGTTTGGATTTTACTATTTAAAATGTATGTCTTAATTCATAGTACATTTGAAAGCACATTATTGTGAGCTGGTTTAAAAATATATAGTAAGGTTAGTGATCGTGACTAAAGAAGATACTATAAACACATAGAATTTTGTACATTTGCAAAATAGAACAATGATTAATAACTATAACTGAGAGTTAGGACCCAAACCACTTGATCGCTTTTACATCTACACTGGCAATTCAATATTTAGCATTCACACATAAAGCAAAAATATAACATTTACTTTTTATTTTTGGGAAAGGGAGAACCTTTATTAATTTTTGTGCACCATGAAAAATAATAAAAATGGATTCTGTCTAAATATGACTTTATCTGTGAATCACCACTTAAATTTTATTAGATAAGTCAAAACATTTTCAAGTCAATTGAAAGAGCGTTTGCAAACTGCAAAACGTGGAACAACTTTAAAACCAACTTATCTCCTAGCCTCTTCACTATAGTACTTAATTCTGTTAGGTTTTTTTTTCTCAGTTCCAAAAAAATTGTTAATTAAACTCACATTATAAAATTTCCAGGAACATTAAATGACATAATACATACAAGGAACTTGGCAAAGCTGGTTCTCAAATAACTAGCTATTATTTGCATACCAATTCACTGGTAAGAATAAAATAATTTTGACAGAAACAACAGGAAAGTGAAATTTGAGACAGAATGCGTTTTTCAGCATTAAAGATATTTGGGCATCTTCCTTAGACAGGAGGAAAAAGCAATATTCAATGTGTCCCATGATCTATTTAGTTTTAAGCAGCAAGCATTTCTAGTTTTGGTGAAAGTTATTTTGGAAATCAACTGAAAACCACTGCCTTTGGAGTATAATGCTCTTTTAGGATGAAGAAACAGAATGAAGAAGAGGCTACAAAACCTAGACTACCAAGGCAACATTTGATTGAAATGTGTTGTGTACTTGTGTTTTACTTACAAATACACAAAACGCTACAAATAACAGCCAAGAATCACTCAGTTCCAAGGAAATCTGTGTTGCTCCTTATATAATTATTAGTATACACCATAATTATTTATTCAGAGATTTGTAATAATGATGTTCTTAAGCATTCAGTACATGGAGATCTAGACTTTTTATAGATGATTGTTTCTTAAAATCATATTTGCAAAACAGGTGTAGCCTTGGCTTCTAGGGCTTACACTATTTATTAAGTACAATATGAAGATATTAGACATATATCATGATGAAACAGCTATAGATTGGTAGCATACCATGAGGGAATCCTATTGATCTAATGAAAGAGTTTAAATTTGAGAGCAAATTCTGCCAGTGAAAGCCTAATTAAACAATTCCGGCCCTAAAGAAAGCTGCTTTCGCTGGCAGCTTGACTACACTAACAGATGAATTTGTTTTGCAAGCAAATGAGTAAATAAATCTGCAAAACATAATTAATTTGGCTTTTGCACACTGTTCCTCCACTTTCTTCTTTAGCAAATAATTCTCATCTCACTTAACTATAGAAGACTGATTACAAAAATATTGGTTGTGTTTAAACTGATGGAAATAAAAGGTTGAGCAAAACTGTCTCTACGTCATGTGTTGTTATGCTTGGTACAATGTTAGCTCTTGGTTTAGTGTTGTTATGAATTGTACTACTCTGTAATTAAGTTACCTGATTTGACTGATGCCTCCTTTAAACATGATTTATTTGTCTCATTAACTGCACAGTCATTTAGTACTAGTCATTTAGTACTAAAATATATAAAAGACAGTGGAGGAGTATTTGTTCTCTGGCCATAAAAATTATCTTCTATTAGTATCAAGAATATATATATTTTCATGAGAACATTGTTTCAACAAAACTTTGATTCATTTATTATTATATATAACAAATACATGGTACTCACTAGGCAAAAAAAATCATTATTTTTTAGCCCTTTATTACTTAGTCCTCAAAGTAACCATATGAATTAAGTACTTTGTCCCACTTTGACAATGAGGTAACAGAGAACTGCACATGGAGTTACATCATGCATGGACACACACAGCTAATGAACGAGTTTGATCTTTGATAGCCAGGTCACAGGACAAAGCATCAGCTCCCACTGTTTCCTTCAGACCTGTCTTCCCACAACTAGTTTCAGCCTGTGTTCTTCAAAATTCTGTGGAGCAAATTCAAATTCTTGCAGGTCTATTTTCCTGCACAGACTAAATTTGCATATCATTTTAGAAATGACTTTTAGCACATAGAATGAAGACTATATAGGCCGATTTAATTTTTCTAAAAGATCTGACAGCGAATAAACATTAGGTGAACTGAACAGAGACATTAAACCTGAATCCGAGACTTATCGTGCGTCTGTTTTCAGCTTGGTCCATGCCTTCTTTTGGGACTCATAGCTTATAAGTGTCCCCAGAAATACTCTGTAAGGTTTCGGAATTTTTTCATAACTGGTTTATTAGAGTAGATACAATTTTTAAAGGATCTTGGATGTAGAGATTTAGATATTCTGAACTCAAAAGAATAAGGGACTATTGAAGTCTCTTGAAAAAAAAATACAGAAACAAGCCATGCCTACGGATACTTAGACTGTGAAAGGCACTGAGGGAATTAGCATAGGACAGGGATACAGACAGAAAGACCAATTATACAGCTAATTTAGAGCAGGTCAGAAAAAGAGAGAATATTTTTTAAAATATTCAGTATGTAACACAATTTTGACCGAAAAAAAGCTGGAAACTAAGATTTGAGACAGAGAGCATTTTACAGTATCTCAGATACTTGGACATCTGAAGTAACTCCAGATCTCCCAACCTGGATAACCATTACATAGCTTTACTTACGTCCAGGTGCTTTTGAGTATATATAAAGGATTATTTCAAACACCATTTTGTAATCAGGATGATAAAAATGTGTAAGTTTATCCAAGAAGAATTTAGCTGTGATGTCTAATTTTTTGGGCTGTATCAGCACTTGTTCCTGTAGGAAAGGTTTTTTTCTTAATCAATACAATAATCCCTTACTATAACTGACCCTACTCATTGGGGTAATCAATCTAAATTCATGTCTCCTATTACTTTCTTGCTAAGCCAATATTACTTTCCTCAGAGCATTTATCATAACTTACATGCCAATTTATATTGTCACTTGCTCAATACTTCATCCAATACACTGAAATCTTCATAAGGATATGAAATTTACCTCAGTTTATAGCAATGTATATGAAGTATTTGCATAATTTGAGTCATAAGATGATTAACTAATTCTCTTCTTTACTCAAAACTGATTTTTGCCATGAATCTTAGAGACTCAAAAAACAGGTAATATTGACCTTAGTATGTTAAGTAAAATCACTGCATAAACTTCCTAAGCTTTTTTTATGAGATAGCAAGTGTGAAAGTAGGTTAGCAGTTAATTGCCAAATTTAAACATTACTCTTCCACAGGGTTAAACCCTATTAACATTGCAACTGTTCAGAACCTTGGATGTAAAATATTTATCAATATAAAGATTGTACACTAGCACTGTAATAAACAGAAACAGAAGCACTGCACTGAATCAGAGATTTGCATTATAACAAATAGAAGTTTCTCTCCCCACTGGAGTATTTCAAGAAAGAAAAAATGCTTCTTGAGATAGAAAAAGATGTGTGCTTGTGAAAGTTCAAATATTTCAATCAAAGTATAGTGTGGCATACACTAATGTTTTTTCACAGATGAAAGACCCAAATAAAGTAAGCTTAAAAAAATCAAAGTACAATAAAGGTCTGTGATCCAGAACATCTTCAATCACAGCCTCTTATTCTGCTCTGTCATCTAATTTCACCATTCTCCACTCCAGTGCCTTTGACCTTCGAAGAACAATAATGCCAATGACTTTACAGTTATTTGCCCCATTGTGCCTCTGTAATTGAGTTCACCTACAGACCTATTTGACATTGTATTAATAACTGTTTATGCTGGAGGTATATTAACCACGCTAGTAAGTCTTAGTAAAATCTAAGCGAGAAACTGAAGATTTGTGTTGATGATGAAATATTCTATAAACTACATTGAATTTCCTACTATTTACATTTTATAATACATCTTTACACTTTTACACTTATGCTTTGACAAAACATAAAGGACATGCAATTTACTATTTAAATTTATCTAAAATTTAAAGGAAAATTATATATGCATTCCCACAGCTTAACATAAGAAAATAATTAGTGCTTTTCTTTTAATAAGTAAAGATGTGCTAGAAATTTTGTTTTATAGATTCTCAAAGGTCTTGTCCTGTGTTCTCTTAAAATATAGTCATACAAACTCTCATGTATGCTTACTATCTGTAATACCATCATATTTTTGTCATCGATATCCCAAAAAAAGCATCAAAAGTAGAAAATAACTGTCTTCAATATCTCTCTCCTCCTTGCAGCAAGTGTCAAAATTCTTCCATGTATCAGATATGTTATTTCTACAAATACATGTGTCACAAGGAAGGAATGGAAGTTTTACTTAACCAAAGTAGTAACACAAAATCCCCAATATATAAAATATGTTTATTTTTCTTAGTGAATTATATTTATTTATTCATGTATGTTTTTTCCTTAGTAGTATATTTCTGTTGTACATAATGAGTATGTTCACTGTGTGGAATTGTTATGCACATGTATCAGATTTTAACCATTTTTTTCCCCTTCCTCAGGCTCCATCTCGCCCATTTCCATATGCCTTCCCATCTCCACAAAATATACCTTCATGTCTTCTATTATCTATCTTTTATTTTGTTCTTTACATTACTTTTATTTTGGATTTCTCATATAAGAGAAGCAGTGTGATATTTAACCTGTGTCTGAAATACTTTTCTTAGCATTACAATCTCAATGTGCATCCATTTTCTTGTATCTGTATAGCTAAGTGTCATTCCATAGTGCATATATTAAATTTTCTCTATTCCTTAATCTGTTGATGGGCATATAGGTCAATACATGATTTATCTGTTATGAAGTATGCTTCTACAAACATGGGCATACATGTATCATTTTAATATGATGTGTTCAACTCTTTCAGAAAGATACAGGACATGTAACTGAGTCAAATAAAATTTCTATTTTTAGTTTTTGAGGAATCTCCGCAATGATTTTTACAGTGGTTGTACTAATTTGTACTCCTGCCAACAATATAGAAAATTTTATTTGTCCACTGAATTAAGATTTTTACATGCATCCACTTAAGTTGCATAATTCATTCTAATACCCAGGTAGGCTTTGATCTTATACTTAACAAAGGCCTATTGCCAGTCAAGTCAATCAAGGAAACTGTTTTTGTGAGTGACACTGGTGAGTCTGGCAGGCGACAGTATTCAGAGCACCAGATCGAGAGTCACAATCATGTGTCAGGGTCAAACCTGAAGCGAGCTCTTGTGGTGGTGTGGACTAACAGTCCTGAGGGGGCAGTGACCCAAAAAAAGTGAAAGTAGGCTGGACCTCACTCATCAATTATTATGCCTGCCCACTGCCCAGACATGAATTAGACTACAGGTGTGCAACCCCTTGTCACACACTGCCCTATATGCTATGCAAGCAATTTTTCTCTATTTTCTACTCTCAGTGAATTATATTTTTACATTTCAAGTATGTCTATAATTTGACTGTGTTCTTCCTCCTCATCTTTGTCAGAACCTGCCATGTCAGTCACTTAATTGCTCATCAGCACTTCACGTACCAAACTCTCCTTCCACACTGTTTTTTGTGTACTTTTCCCTAAAATGAACATGTTCCCAAACACTCCTATCTGAAATGTCTATCTTTCTATATTTGTTAAAGTAACATGCTCAGCATCCCCCGAAGTAAAGACCAAATTAATTTCTTGTGTTCTTTGTCTAATTTCAGGGTGTCTCAAGTAGTTTTTACTTAGTCATTAGTTTACAATTTAGTATAATACAATTTAGTAACCTTTATTTCAAACCTTTGAATTATTCATCTAAGTTAAAATGAGTTCTTTCAGGCTGGGGAAATAGATAACAACCAAAAAGTAAATATGAAATATAGTTTCAATTATAATTAAACATTATAAGAGAAACAAGGCCAGCTACTAGAACAAGAACAGAGTTCAGGACGTAGAGAGTTCAACTACAATAGTCAAGGATGTTTTGTTTTTAATGAAGAGAATATATGTAAAATACACTGTATAAATAACTCAGAAATAGATTTGAATCATGCAAAATATTATCAACGTTACATTACTTCAGACAGAGGTACATTATGGAGAATCTACTCAAGTGTTTTTGATAATTTTTTATCAAAGGCTGAATGATATTAAAATATTTAAAGCAATGATTTACAGATATCAGTGAAAAATATACACAAATAATTTTTGCAAGTGTGATTTCAGCTAATTGAAAAATGACACAATTTCTTTTTAAACATTTAACTTAGAAGAAACTATTAAATAAAATTATTTGACTACTCGCTCTATTGTGTAATGTTTAGAAGATAAACCTCAAGAAACTAAGTATCTGTATTGCCAAACTTTGATTTTCCTTAGTTGTGGGACCTGCTTACATAATTTATGTTACATGGCTGATGATGGAAATTTTACTTCTTGAGATGAACAATATAATTTAGGAGAAAAAATGTTATCTCTTTGGAAATAAAGTCATTTTCATGCACCTATGTATGAGTCTAACTCAGACAGCAGCTAAATAAAAATCCTCCTTAGAAACAAGAGAAGCGCAATCTATCAAACATAGTATTCAGGTTGGATATTTTCTGTATTTTTCCATTTCCAACTCATAGACTCTTTAATTTCTTTTGTATTATGGCCACTTTCCTCTATAGTAAATTGGATGAAACTAAAGTTTTAAGCATTATGGTTGCAAAGAAAAACTTTGAAAAATGTTGCTTTTTTTCTTGTTCGTAGCCTTAGTTTCTCTTAAAAAGTGACATTAGAAGCCACTGAGTAGCACACAATTTGGGGGAGTCTACTTTTCTGAACTTTGTCTTTCTTTAGTAAATAAAATGCATGCAACATATACATGTGTATATGCACACCTTACAGATAACTGGGTGATAAAGCAATAACATTTTAACTTGAGAGTACTTGCTGAGTTGTCAATAATTTAATTTCACCTCATATCAGTTTCTGAAATACTAATAAATTTTCAGAGAAAAATTACCTATTTAGTACTCAAGTAGCTTGTATTGGAAGCAAAATGATAATATTTTGAGCATTCAGAGAATAAGCAGTTAATAGCTGCTTCAAATTTCTTTTCTGAAACTGTACAAATGAAGAGCTTTTTAAGATTATGATCCACATACAAATTGCTATTGAATCATCTTTCTCGCCTGTGAAATATAAGCAGAATGCAGGAACTCACGCTCTTGCTGTCAAAAGACTTACTAACTTTGGCTAAGAACACATGGTCATGAGGACACAAGAAAATCCAAGCTCTGCAGAGGCAGCCACATAAATTGCTCCTTGATTTATTGTGTCTTTGGCAGGCAATGCTCCAAGCTTCCATGCATATATGGGCAATTGGGGCATCTGTGATGAAGTGCTGTTGACGGAAGGATGGCCCGTGTTAACATGATTGCTATAATAAGGAACCACACTAAGTCAGAGAGCTGGATCAGTGGTTATTCTCTGCTTTGATATTTGCAAATGTCAATGCATCATCACAAAGTGTCAGGAGAAAAGATTTAAAGATGTGGAAAAGGAAAGTATGCGTTCCTTTCTAGTTCTTTATTCAAGTCATTGTTTAAGATGTCCCTAAACATGGGTATGTAATACAAGCATTTCTGCAAGTTCTTAAAAATAAAATGAATTTCACCAAATGTGGAATGCCAAGCTACTCAGCCTTAATTTAGTGACATCATCTGTTTTGTCTCATAAGGTATTACAACTTAGCCACTCTAGATCTGCACTGTAATTTTCCTGTTAATACATAAGAATGAATAAAGCTAATACTGCACATAAAAACTCACATTTCTATTAATGAAAACAGTACTAACCAAATATGCTTTATCACACAAAGGAGGAAGGAAAATGCTCATGAACAGTAGTTTAGTTTTGGCAGTTCAATGAAATGGCTAAATGAAGACTAAAATATTGATGTACATTGTTGCATGTGAAAACACAAAGAAATCATTAAATATTGTTACATTCCCTGATAAGAATTATGTTCGTGTTAAAAGTTCAATCCAGTTTCCTTGTCATTCCAGTAATGATAATTTTAACAGGTTGATACCAAAGCCCAGTGAACCATGATAAGGCATTCAACAAACAGAATAAAGCCAAATGCTAAGCCCATGCTTTAGAAAATACAAAATATATTTACTATTAAAGCTTTCAGCTGTATTATATTTACGTAAAAAGACAGTTTTTAAGAAAGGAACACAAATTCTTGTATACAGCACTTTCTTTGTTTTTATAGTCTAACACATTAACTTACCCAACTGCATTGCACGTGCTGCTAATGAAAAGCAAGCAGGTTGTACAAATCTTCTTAAATCTCCTGTGGCAAGAAAACTATTACAGAAATGAATAGAAGGAAGTCTCTGGAGCTTTTCTCTTGCCTTCTTGTTTTACCAAAGACTGTTAGGATCACACTGAGATCTGTCAATGCTGAATAAACCACTGGCAATTGGGTTTCTACCCTATGGGCAGTCAAGCTTTCATAGTGGATGATTCGACTTTGTCCAAGCACCAATATATTAGAAACAATGTGAAACTTTCACAGACTGGAGCCTGATTTATCACTGTAGACAAAGAGGCACTTTGCTGCTGGTGGTTTGCAAGGGAAGGCTTGTCAAAGAGAGTTAATTCAAGCAGCCCCAAATTACATCAACCCTGTGCGTTTAGCTACTGTTAATCTGCAGCTTTGCACACTGTATTTCCAAAGAAGTTCAGCTACAGCGTAGCAGAACAGTTGAGTTTACAGAACCATTTAGAAATCTGATATCTCTTTTTAAAAAAATGTTATATTAGCACATTTGCCCTGCATAATGTTTACACACATTGTGAGGACTTGGAATGTGTACATAATGTATCTTACATTTCTTAACGTTCATGTTTAAAAAGGAATGTTCAGTAAGTTCTACAAAGTCAGGTAGAAGGAATGCCTTTCAACCCACCTCCAAGGAAATTGTTTGATACTCCTAAATACCTTTTATTTTTTTGTATCTCCTAAACACATTTTATTTTTTTATGAAATAAATGAGCAAACTCATTGATAGCCAGATTATAAAAATGAAGACATAAAAAACAGGTATGAAATTAAGATCTTCATTTCATCTTACATGCAAGCATAGATGAATATGTCAAAGTGAGCTTTGGAAATCTCCCTTATATAGAACACATTACAAATACACAATAAATATGAATAGCTTGAAATTATTTTTTAACTTCAATTTATGCATAGGAAAACTCTGAGAGAATATATGACATAATATTAGCATTTGTCGAATACCAAATGCATGTGACTGCATGCTGACTGCATGAATGTGCATATATTATGCATACAGAGAGAGAAAAGAGAGATTTGTCTGTCATGCAAGCACTGACTAGGACAATACATTGGTACCTGACTTAATAAAGTTTATGAATATATTTCTTTCCTCTACTATTGTCTGGAGCTCAGAACACTTTTTTTTTTACCATTATGGATGTTTACGCGTGTAAAATGCATACATATGAGACATATGAGAGTGATGCTAATTTTACCTTTTCTGCATGGAAGAACAAACATTTTGAGTGTTTTCCTACTTATGAGATGTGTGAACTTCATCAAATCATTTAAAAACTTAATTTCACATTCTATAAAATAAAACAATAATACTTGGTAAGAAAGCTATCAAGACTAAATTATTTTCATCATGTCAGTGTATATGAAATAAAGTAGCTTGAACAAATGATATTTGTACTAAATTCAGAATTTTATCTATGGAAACATTTATCTTCAAAATACATTTTGTACTTGTACTGGAATATGTACAGCTCAATAATCCCATGTATTATATGTTTGTAAATAATCCCATGTTTAATTGATGAAACATCTTAATAATACATTTAACTAAAATTCTTCTCTTAAAGTTATGCAATTAAATTACTAAGATAAATGAAATTATCTTTGAAGAAAAGGAATTTAAATCTGTGCCCTGAAATATTAAGTTGATGACCTCCTATGTACTTATTCTAGAAACATTAATGACTATGCTTCATTTCTTGAGGAAGTCACAGTAATGAAGATGAATTTCACATTTTGAATTATTCTGCTCAATTTCAAAGATCTCTAAAAATTAAGAAATCAGTGCACAGTAATATAAACTTAAACTGAATCCAGTAATCATCTCTTAATTTTACTTAATGCAGTGTATATAGTCACATGGAAAATTAGCTGAATTAGCTGACCTTGTCTGGTCATGGATCAATTCACTAAATATATTTATGTATTTCTGCAAAGTTGTACCCCAGTGAACCACAAAATTAGGATTCCTTAATTCAGAGAAGCATCAGTTTCTTGATTTTCCAACATTTTTCTTTTAACTGTTTCCTTCCTTCCTTTAAAATGAAACAATTAAATGTAGTGAATAATAATATTTTATAGTAAATATACAAAACACTTATATAATAATTCAGCATTTTCTGTTGTGTATAAAGAAGGTCAGTAGATAACGTAGTCTATACAAAGTCACCTATTACTTTAAAGGTATCTTAATGTTCAAAATGCATTTATTGTATCCCAAAATAAGAAGAAATTGAATAGCTCTTACAAATGTTTATTTCCTTTTATGTACTTTTTAAAAATAGAATTGTCTTATAGTCTTATTTCCTTTTACTTAACAATGTTAAAAATTACTTTTGAAATTCTTAATTTGTGAAGACTCTTTTATAAAGCATTTTTAAGAAGCCATATAGCATTGCCATGTATAGGTCTACCATACCACTTTAAATTCAGTTACCCACTTTGGACATTTGGGTTTATTGCAATGTATCTCTTCTTGCAAAATATCAGTTTAAATATACATGAGAAACATTTTGCAAATTTCTATGATTCATTTAGTAACATAAATATCACAAACGAAATAGTTGGACCAAAGATGATGTGAATATTTCAAATGACACTTATGCAATGTTGTTATAACCTATATGCCAGTTGCCAGGGATTTAGCTCAGCAGCATAAGCGCCTGCCTGGCACGCACAAGGTTGTGAGTTTGATTCCTGGTACCAAAAAAAAAAATCTATATGCCATTTATTTATAAGAATGTCTGAGATTTTTATTTAAAAGCTCAGATACATCAAACTGACACATTAAAAAATCATGTCAGTAATTTAAACATATCTTGAATTGCTTGCTTATAAATGTTTGCAAATCTATATTATTATTATTATTTTGTTTGTTTGTTTGTTTGTTTTGTTTTGGTACCGGGGATTGAACTCAGAACCTTGCACTTGCCAGGCAGGTGCTTAAGCCACTGAGCAAAATCCCGGGCCCAAATCTATATTATCTTAGAAGTAAACACTAATGAATGTATGTTTTTGTTATCTAAGCTCTTTGAAGTATATTTTGCAAATTATTTTCAAATTGCTCACTTCTACAAATTTTTTAAGTGCAGTGATATCTCTGTATTTCTTTATGTAGCCACCATCTACATTTCTATAAACATATCAATTATCAACCTTCTATTGATAATTTCAGTGTTATGTTTAGAAAGCCCTGTGAAGTCTGGATAATGTATTTTTTAATATTAACTTAGATCTTTGCTACTTATGAATGCATATTTTGCATGAATTTTGATTTATCATATTGTTTGAAGTAGATAGCTAAGCACTATTTTTAATTGTTAGGATAAGCAGTTTTTTGTAGTGATGTCATTTGAAAATTGACCTTTTTACTGATTTGAAATGTTGGTGATAGTATGATTAATTTTAATATAAAATTTGTGGGTGAATATGGAATTTTGATGTATTGTACTAATTAATATCAATCTTCCTGTGTCAATAGCACACAATTAGAAGTACTAAAGCTTTATGGTAACTAATAATTCAGTGTGCTCTTATACACTCTTGTTTTTAAAACTAGCTTGACTCTTCTCATTTCTTAATTATATCAACAAGTTATTACAAATATTTTTGATTTTTGAAATACCATTGAATAAATAATTTAGAGGAAAAAAAAGCTTTCAATATTGGGTTTATAGCATTCAATATGAAAAACTAACAAAAACTTCCTCATAAAAATCTTTGCACCAAAAAAAATACTCTTTTAGGAGGTAATTTTTCTTTTTTTTCTAAGTTCTTTTTGTTTTTTTTTTTGTACGAGGGATTGAACTCACGACCTTGCACTTGCCAAGCGAGTGCTTGTGCCACTGAGCTAAACCTCCAGACCTCTAAGTTCTTTTTAAATATTTATTTTCTACTTCATAGATTTCTCAGATCTTCTGAAAAAAACATTTAAAAATGAAATATTCAATATTTTGGTATTTTTAAAGTCATATATTCATATAACTACTCCATTTGTCACTTCTAATATTGTATATTTATTCCATTTTTTCTGAAAACTAAATATATTTAATTTCAGCTAATTTAAAATCTGTATGTATATATTAGAATATGTGTAAATAATTCATATATATCCATTCATCACTTTTATAATTCATTAAATTCTACTACGATCTTTTTATTTTTTTCTATGATTTCCTTTCCAGTTGTGTGAGCCAAATGTTTATTTTATTCTTCACCACTCTTTCCTCAATTTTGTTACTCACTATGGAAAATTTGTAAAATAGGAGAAAGATAATGTAAGATTAACTATGATATTCAAAATGAAAAAAAGAGAATTTATTTTATTTGAGATAAAAAGAAATGTCTCTGAAATGGAAACATGTGAGCTTTCAGGACAAAAGGAATAAGGAAGAATTTTTACAAACTAACAATTGTGCTAGCTAACTAATGATGAAAGATTGTCCTCTAGGAAGGCTTTGCTTATTTATGTCCCCTCAATAGTACTTAAGAAGTTCTATTTTTCTATTTTTCTCACAAACAGCAGTATTTTCTGCTCTCAGCAGCCAAAATATGATCTTTCTGTCTTTTCATTTACATTTATTTAATTACTCATGATATTTAATATGTATATGGGCCATTTGTTAAACTCATCTCTTTTTATCACTGGCTCAAGATTCCTTTTGGATCCTAACTTATTTGTTAATGAAATTATAAGACTGCTTAGAGAACTATAACTTTTGGCAGCAAATATACTTCTTGGATTTTTTTTACTAGTATTTGAAAACTCTGAAACAGCTATCTTATAGATAATTTGCCGCACTTGTATGTGCACATGTTACAGTTGCTGCCCCTGGGAGCCTGGCCTCCACCGTCAACAGGGCACTCCTCTATCGGATCTTTTGAAGCAGCCATGCTTACTGGTAGATCTGGCAGTGTAAGGCCGCCATATTGGATGTCATGGATCCCAAACTTTTAAAGGTATTTTAAGATAAACGGCTATCTTTTCTTCTGAGTCCAGTCTTTTCTGCTAATCTCCTATTTTCTGCCTTAAGATCTTCCCATTATTCCACTGTTTACTTCCCACTGTTACAGTGCTCTGCTTTTTAAAAAGACTGTCTCTATTCTCCGGTCTATATTCTGATCCTATTTTTATTAACCTTTCCATAGATTAACAAATTTTACATATATAATACCTTTTAAAAATTCCTGGCATAAATTATTTTCCCCACTTGACACTTATGTTCTTTTTTTAGTCCCCATTAAAGAAAAGAAAGTAAAGCATTTCATTTTGTAGCACTTTTCGAGGAGATATCCAAGTGATATGTTTCTCCACAAGTAGCTTTAGCCAGATGAAGTTGTCTTTGAGTGATGCTATTATGTCAGACCCTTAATGGATCAAACAGAAGACTTTCCTGAGCAAAGAGAAATGGAACTTACTTCTGCCAACCACATATCACCAGTGGTCTCATACCTTCCTCTTCCACAATGCTGCTGTTGATACTTGAATACTAAAGGCACTGGGGAGCCCCTTCATCTTCTGAGCTTACAATCCTGACATAACCCCTCAGCAAATTTCAGTGAATGATTTTCACTGATTTATGTTCCCTTGTCTGCTAGATTCCCTACTGCCTTCCCTACCCCCAAGATCTGATTAGTCTTTGTTTTATTCTTTAGCAGACCACTTCCTTGACTCTATGTCACAAACTTAAGAAAAAGGTTTTGTTGGAAGACAACAATGAATAATCAAAAATGTGACATAAAAAGCTTAAATTAATTTTAGCTATATCTCATTTCAAAATAATTGATCTGTGAAGAGAAATGGGCAACTGTGGCTTTAAGGTTAAGTCAGTGGGGTTCCACCAATTCCATGACTTAGTGATGGATAGTTTTGAAATTCCTAGACCTCGCTTCTCTCATTTTCAAATGAAGATGATTACAATGATTACATAAAATAATTTAAATTAAACTCAACTCAAGAGTTTAGCACCAAGCACACAAAATATTAATAAGATTTACAATTAAAAATGGAATCTAGAGGATGGCATCAAAGTTCATTATACAATTGTATCAAAATGAATCTATTATTAGCTTTATGTTGTTTTCAAAAAACATTAAAACTAAATACATCCACCCTCTTGTACCTGTACAGATTAAGTAAAAAAATTATAGATCCTAAGAGAATTGCTGGTTAAGATAAAAATTTTCATGATGTATAAGTTCATTTCTAAGACTTTCAGAAAGTTTTTCATGATGCCTTCAGTAATCTTCCTCACTCCTCAGTGAACACAAGCATCAAGATGGCAGGCAAATGGTGTATTCATTTTCCAACTTTATGTTCTCTACTGATTTACAATTGATTCACAATAGAGAACATAAATCTAGTATTCTACAATAGTATCATCTCTGCTGTCCAGATTATTCTCAAGTGTCTCCTTATCTTTTGTCTCTACTTAAATGTAATAAAACTTTTGTTAAGGTCATATGGGAAATGCATCAGCCAAGTAGGACCTACAAATGGAGCCTCAGAATATACTCTTTTGTTCGTCTCATAAGTCATATTGGCCTCAATGCATAGCTGTTTAGTTTCTGGGTACCAATAAAACAACTACAAAATCGTGGAATGGACAGGTCCTTTGAGCAAGCTGCACTCTTATTTTCATTACATCACTGTCCCTTGACTAATTTTATGTCTGTATTCAATATCACAACTTCTGTATTCAATATCACAACTTCTTGAATTAATACACTTAACATAGCTCAAATAATCACTTCCAAGTAATTTTTAAAAACTGCTACCAAATGATGAAAACTCAACATATTCAACAATTCAAGTTAGTGAATTCAAGTTAGTGAATATTTTCAAATTACCTTGTTCTCAGAAAATGAGACCAAGTCACATTTTTTGACTTAATGCTCATGGAATCCGTCACTTTTACGCTCTTTCTTTTAACTTCAGCAAATACTGCACCATCACTCATTTTTGTACTGTTCGTGTAACTAATGTTCATGTAATGTACATGTAACTAAAATGAACATAGGGACTGAGAGAGCAATCTATTTAAACTTGCACAAGGTTTCCACTACAGTGCTTGCATAAGAGACAATTAGAGTTCTCAGTTTCCAGTTAAAGTCACACAAACACACCCCCACACACAACATGATAAGTACATGTATTCTTCAGCAAAGAATTGTTTAAAATGAGATCATTTCTAAACTGCTTTGCTGAGTCATAATTATAGTCATAGAATCTAGTCATAAAAATAAAGAAGATAGTATACTCTTAAATTATTCATGAATGAATGCCATAAAATAAAAAGTCATTTTTTTTAATTTCAAGATAAAATTTGCCCTTCACTCCCAATAATAAAGTAATAAAGATATGACAATGTCATCCAAAAGTACAATCTGGGTAACAGAATTCACCGAGCTTTACTCTATGAGTAAATATCTGTGTGACTGATTCCTGTGACAAGAGTCTAATAATAATAATAATAATAATAATAATAATAATTTCAAATGCTGAGTATTCAGTTTTAAATCCCTTTTATTGGGTGAGGCTTGTTCCATAGCACATTAGTTTGTCTTTAGGTAAGCTATATCTGTATTTGTATTTATGTATTGCTGCAAGTAACCAGTAGTGATTGATTTGTTCAAAATTGCAGTGTTTAATAAATTCACACTTGGAGAATTATGTCTTAGATAAACAGGCATCTCAGAAACCTTAAGTTAAAATAACTCTTCCACCCAAATGTTTTCAATTTTCATATTTGGTGAAAGTCTTACTTTCTTACTACTTTTTTAGTATGTGAGTCAAAAGAAATACATGAGTCCTGTTTCTTGAGAAGTTAGGTTCTAAAAATTTAACAAATATCATGTTTTAACAGTTTAATTGCTACATGATAAAATGATTGTAGCATATTTCTTGAAGGCAGAATATTATTTTCATTTCATTTTTACATTATCACAATTTCTTACTAATGAGATGCATGTACCTTTTGGATCTGACCAACTTTCTCAAAATTGGACTAAAATTGGATACCTCCATCCTTATTTCTGTTCCTCACTTTTTGTTTTGTTTTGGTTTGGTTTGGTTTTGGTTGTGCATTACCTCACAGGTCATTTGGAAACCAGGACCCCAAATCGTAACAGATGATTCTGTAACCAACAAAATTAGGGTCCTGCAACAGAGGGACATCATCGTTGAAAGGTATGACAAACTCTTTCCTCAAACCAAGGAAAATAACCAGAAGAAAACTCGTCTTGCCCTAGTGATACACAGCTCAGTAACACATATTTGAATGCACAGTACTGGGGGTTGAGCCTCTGCCTCAGCTGCTGTAACGTGCCCAGCCAGTGGGGTCCTCAGAGAGGGCAACAGGAGATTAAGAAAAGACTAGACATATAATAAAAGGAAGCCGGGACCAGATGGGACCTGACCTCTCTAGTGCAGGAAGAGGCACCAACAACTCGGCACGGTTTGTGTCTTTATTTATACACAGGAAAAGGGGGAAGCATGCAATGCACCAAGAGTGCAAGGTCTAGCGTTTTCCTGAGCACACTGAAAGCAAAACATTTTCGGAGCTCTCTGTGCTGCAATTAACAGGGAGGAGAGCCACGGCCGGACCCCTGCTGGACTGGCCTTGCTCTAGTCCCAACAGCTTGTTCACCTGGCTCGCCACTAGGGCTCTGTGTTCTTGGGGCTGGCCTTCCTCCCGCCCCAGATGGGTGACTGATCTCCAGCTCAGCCATTCGCCACATCCAGCCTGATTTCAGGTGGAATGAGGAGAACAGTGATATAGGAGATGTTAGTCAAGGTCCTTATTTTCTTGTCAGGTAGAGGACAGGCCATGAAATGGAGAACAAAGCTGGTTGGGAAATGCGAGTAACTACAACAAGAACAGCGCTGAAGCTTGTCTGTGCTCTTATCCCCAGGGTTTTGCCACCCTCAAGTCTGACCTAAATAGGTGATTTCTCAGGCCTCTGTTGCTGTCCAGGAAGTCTTTGGTTAGCCGCTGGGTCCATAGTTATCTCTGTTATAGCTAAACCTGGGCTTATTAACTGCTGTCAAGCTATGATAGATCAGTTTATCCCCAAATTCCACTCTGCACAGCTACACCAGCTCATGCCGACCATTAAATGAAGCCACCTTTGACAGGACTGAAGATTTTGTATTCACTCATCAAGTTATGTTGGGAGGAAAGTTAATTTTATCATTTTTTTAGAGATCAACTGCATGTCATTAATGAACTAGCATATGCTAAGTGCTAAAAGTAGTGACACTGGTAATTAATCCTTCATAACTAATTATAGAGAAGAGAATTTTCTGAGGTTTCTGCCTGTCGATAGGAACATACAATGATTTGTCCAGTATCTAAGGCATGAGGCTGATCATCATCCCTGCTCTAGCACAGCAGCAGAGACGAGGCCTCCAAATTTCTCCTGATAGGAAGAGACTTGTTTGTGTTTCTGAGGGCCTGGGAGAATCTTCCAGTCATGCCAGAAATCAGGACCCTGCCAAGAATAAGAAATGGTCTCTACAAAGCTAGAATATTGGTGAGACTGTCTCAAAATAGAAACTAAAAAGTTCCGTGTATGCAAACAGAAACAGAAAAGGGGAATAAATGATAAATATGGGAGGAATAAAATATCTGTTACTTAAATACTGATCTGAGTTAATTCATGAAGATCAAAATTGCTGTTCACAAGGATTTGTTTTTGGTTTTTGATGCTAGGGACTGAACCTGTGGCTCCATACACAGTAGGTTAGTTAATACTGAGTTATGTCCCCAGTTCAGTACTGTATTTTTCTTAAGAAATTGGAAACACCCTGGCATTGTGGTGCATACCTGTAATTCTAGCACTCTGGGGGCTGAGCAAGGGTGATTGGAAGTTCAAGCGCACACCCAGAATGGGCCACTTAGGAAAAAAAATTCATTAGAGTTAGTAAATGAAATTAATGAAACAGGAAAATAGTACAGAGTTAAAAATATAATGGATTCTTTGAAAAATAGTTAAATTCTTAAGTAATTACTCAGTTGCAAATCTCACTTAGTGGAAGAAAAATGCAACAAAAATAGACAAAATCAGGAATGAGATGACATAATTACAGATCTAGAGAACACTGGAAGAATTTTAATTTAGCTAGGCCTGGTGACACATGCCTGTAACTCTTGGCACTCTAATCCCAGCATTTGTGAGGCTGAAGCAATAGGATCATTCTGAGTTCAAGGCCAGTCTGGACTACCCAGGGCTGTGTTGCTAAACCTATTAGCATTTTCAGTGGTAACAAGTAGTCTACTGTAGCATATGTGCCATAGAGTCACCACCACTGGCCATGAGAGACCCTGTCTTGAAAAACAAAACCAAAGTATAATGTATATGCTTCTCTATACCCACAGATTTGAAACCTAGAATAAATGGTGGATTTCCACATAGATTACAATTGTGAATTGTGAAATAAGCAATATCACAATAAACTAATTGTGTGTGTTTGTTTTATTTTATTGCCGGGACTGGCCTCAAATTTCTGCATTCTGGTGATCCTCCTGTCTCAGCCTGGGAGTAAGCTGACACTACAGGTTACCTGCTCTTTCTAGTTTTATAACTATTCTAGGCCATAAAAATGAAATTTTTCAAAATTTCCTTTTTAAGCCCAAAATAAATATAATACAGAAACCTAAAAGATGTAACCATTATATGTGGAAACATTTAAATAAAATATTAGGAAATACATCTAGTACTGTATAAAAAAATCACTTATAAGAAAACATGTTGTAGGAATCCATAGTTGGTTCAGCATATATTACTGTCTATATAATGTATAAATTATAAAATCCATCCAGTAGATGATAAAATTCAACCAGCTTTAGTAACATTAAAAAACCCTATAAAATAGGAGTAGAAGGAAATTAATAAACCAACAGGAAGTTATTTTAAATGACAAAGTATTGGTAGGATACCTGTTCTTACCATTATTATTCAGTTATTTGTTGGTCCTTTGGATCTAACTCAAAAGCTGAAGAATAGACATGTAAACTAAGAGAATGATAAGAGATTTGTCTTACCACATTTTAGACTTTAGAAATATGTCAGCAATTTCAGGCATAAAAATACATGAATGTAGTAAGTAGAGAATAAAATTTCAATTCTAGTACAGATTGGGAAGTTGTATGTAATAGCATAGTGTGCAGCCATTGAAGAAAGGTAACATAAGGGTTGATATAGTACGTACAGTCAGTTCAAAGAAGAAATAAAAGTGAATCCTCACCTTATACCACATTCAATACTGTTTTAATGATAGTTTAAAGGTGTAAATACAGGCACTCTTTGTTTTGAAGTACTGTAAAAATGGCCAAAACAGCTGAAAGTACAAAGTGATCATAATATTCTCGTTTGGAAATTTTACCATTTACTTGTGATCTTTAAAATTTTTAACAAAATCATGAAAACTTTTAACTCTGGTACAAATGTATAAAGACATTAACAAAAAAGTAAAAGTATGCACTAAAAATATACAGACATAAAATATTGCACAATTTAATACTTAAAATTAATTTTTAATTACTTAAAAAAATCCCCATTTTGGGATGATTGAACCTAAGATCTTGTCTATGCTAAACAAGTGCCCTGGACCTGAGCTGTGTTTCTAGCCCTAAAATTGTGTGAATAATGCGAAACATTAGAAAAATTTAAAATTCAGGCATGCTGTTCGTTTTTATATAATACATCAACAAAAGTTTCAATGGTGTATGGCTTTTCACTGAGTAACTTTAGATATGAACCAAGAATCTCTTCTGTACTTAACAAATTATCATATCTTTTTTAAAGATTATATTAATTTGCAACTGGTTATTTTGCAGTGCTAAAGAGTTAACCCAAGGCCACATGCTATGTGCCCAACTCTAATGTTTAAAATTTTATACTTCATGTTTCCCATGTTGTGAAATTCTGTTACTGTGAAGTCATTTCCTCTGGGACACCTTCATCCTTTTAGACACAATCACTTTCTAGTTTCACTTCCAGCATGCTAGTTTTTTGAGTCTTTGCTACATGTTAATCTATGCTAATTCCCTGTTTTGTTTTTACTTCCTTTTATTAAAAAAATCAGATACATTTATCACTGGGAGTCAGAAACACTGCACGTGTATGTGCCATAGATCCACCACTGTGTGTACGTGCATTGAGTAACAAATCAGTGATCAGCCAATGACGGGCTTTGAAAAGTGTTACAGCTTATATCTGCATGTCCCCATAAGTGGGGCTTTTTGGAGCTGGCTAGATCTAGTGTGTGTAGATGAGGCCCTGTATTTACTCTCTAGCACCAAGAAAATTAAAAAATAATAATAATAAAAAAAAAAAGGTAGGCATACCTGGAATACCAGCTACTAGGGAGGCTAAAGCAGAAGGGTTACAGCTTCAAGGTGACCCTGGAAACTTACCCCTTAGGAAGGCTTTACGGAACACCCCAAAAAGAACTGGAGGTGTGGCTCAGTAGTAGAGCACTTGCCTGGATATACAGTATCCTGGGTAAATCCCCAGTACCACAAAAAACAAAAAGTAACTTATTCTAGCACCGTGATTTTACATGTAATAGAGTAAGATGATAATTATAGTATTATTTGTAAGAATAAAAGACTGGAAATGATGCAAGTACTGTACCTTAAGCTGTATCGTTAACAGCAAATCATCATTAGAGGACTGGTTGAATAATGTCTCCTTATTTCCCCTCCTTCCTTTTTTCCTCCCTCTTCCTCTCTTCCTTCTTTCCATCCTTATTATAAGGATTAAACTAAGAGCTTCATACATGCTCGGCCAGCACCTTACTATTGAGCTCCACTCCAGTCTTTGTTCAGTAATTACACAAAATAATTTTGTGTAATTACTGAACTTTGTTCAGTAATATCACAAAATAATTTTATGTTATTAAAAAGTATAGGTTAAATCTGTACATCTGAATATGGAAAAAAATACCAAGATATTGCTAAGTTTATAAAATAAAGAAAACAGATACTAAATAATGTGCATCTTGTTTTTCCGTATGTGTACAGCAAAACCCTGCCACACAGACCTCATAATGATACGGGGGAAATAAATATAACTCCTAACCTGTTAGATATCAGCTGCACCAAGTTTGTGTTCCCCAAAATTGAGGAATGAATTCTACAGAAAAATGGAGATTAAGAGTAGGAAAAATTTATTGAGAGAGAATAGCTTCTGAGAGACAAGAGAGGACCTGAAAGTGGATTGCCACAGACCCCACTTCACAGAGGAAGTTTTATAAAGCAAAATCATGAGGTGTCTACAATGTGGGTCAAAACTATGACTCAAAGCATAGGACTATCCCTTAGGTAATGTTGATCCAGTAGGGAAACAGTTTATGTAGCAAGTATGTATGGAAAGAATAAGAAGCTTTTTAGGAAGGGAGAGATCAGGAAGTCTTGGTCACTCACTTAAGTGACTGATATCTATTTAGACTATTGGATTACACTAATATATATATATTATATTGAATTTACTATAACTTATATAGACTATACTGTAATTGATACCAGATATAGTGTAATCTTCAGTTTATTGTTTCTCCCCTGGGGAGGCATGTAGATCTGGTTATTCTGTCTGTATTTTGGGGCTTGGCCTTCAACAGATGTGTCTCCAACCACAGTGGTAATGTGTTCTCATCTTCTGCACTGACTCCCTCCAGGGCCTGGTCCTGTCTGCCTATACTATTTCTACCTTAGCTGTCTACAATAACATGACTAAGGTATGATTCTTTAAAAAAAAAGTTCCGTGTATGTAGTTCAGTGACAAGGCCCTGCCTCAATCCCCAGTAACAGAAAACTTTTTAAAAAAACACTTGAATCTGTTTGGAATGAGTAAGAAGAAAAACACTGGTTTTATAATAATTATTTTATAACCAGTAGTGTGTTGAATTTATGCTCTTTTGTGTTTTTAGTATTATTAATAAATTTGTATAGCTACTTTCTAATATTTTTTCCATTTTTTTTCTCTTTTCTTGTTAAATTAACTAGAAGACTCAGAATGATGTCAAAAAGGGATATTTACACCCTTGACCATAATGAAAACTTTTCTAGCATTATAATATTGAGAACTTTCCTGGCAACACATCAAGCTTAAATATACATTTGAATATTTTATATTTCTCTTTCATTCATATTTCATATTTCCCTTTCATTTATTGACAGATAAGTACATGATTTACTTTTTACAATGGCAAAAATAGTAACTCAAGACAACTGGCATTCCTAAATTTCTCTATATGTATTTATTACTTTTTGTTTAACAGTCAATATTTGAATTTATGGCATAACGCTGACTAGCTACAACAGAAAATTCAAACTTACACCATTGAAACTTTTATCTTGCTGGACCATTAAAATATTAATTAGCAGTAATAAACATTGTAAGAAGAATTAAACAATTAATTTAAATTTGATTATTTCTTTCTCTCTGTTGTAATTAAAGGCAAACAAGAAACAGACCACAACACAGCCTTCAGGCTGTGATAACCTCCCAGATGACAGGAAGACTACAAATGTACTCTACCAGTTAATATTGCTTCTTGTCAGTTATGCTAGCTAAATGCTTCAGGTGACAAACTGTTTAAAGGGAGTGATGAAGTACCCCATTTATTTATATGTTTATTTAAAACACATATAAATGTATAAGTATGTACACATATGCAGTAGAGTCTGTTTAGCATAAAGTTGCAGAGATGGTTTACAGGCATAGTTACATATTAGACTGCTAGGGCTCAAGGAAATTATTATAGCAATTATGAATAGTGAGTCACAAACATTTTGGCTTTCTTTCAACCATTCCTACAACAGTTAGGTCCCATGTGTAATATTTTTCTCTGGGTGCTTTTAAAATTTTCCCTCCAGTATTTCAAACTATGTGCTAACTTCAGACAGTCCCACTTTAGCTATTATTAAATTACATTACCTTATTCAAAAACCTTTGTTTTAATTTCCATGCAAAGATGTAGGTGAGATTTTAGTCAATCCTATCTTCTGCGGATTTCTTTCTAAATGTTATATTCTTACTCATTTTAAAATTATATTACAGTGATAATGAGGCAAGTTTTGAAATGATAAAGCTTCGATGGGTAAAGGAGAAAAAATTGACATATTGTAGTAATCTAATTATAAGTATTTTTAAAAGAAAACTAAGAACTGACCCCAGGAAAACTAAATACATTTTATTATTCTTAGCTTTTAAAAAATCAGGAGTGAGCTCCTGGTCAACAGAGCAACATAATAATTGCAACAATCAATATGCTCGAGAAACTTGTTCACAGTGATGGAGGCATCTTCTGCTTTCAGGTACACACATGCCATGGTAAAAAGTGAAACATGACACTGGTAATTTTAAGGAACATTACGCTAACTATGGTCTCTCGAAATGATCACATAAATAACCTGGGAATAATATTTCTAGTTTCAGAAAGTGAGATGTAATGCTATAGGGGCAAATCCTAGACATTCAATGAAAGTTTCCCTCAGCAGAAAGCAATTCCTACTCTTTTAGGCTGTGAGCCATGCTTTCCAAAAGGTGGTCCACTTTCATCTTGACTGAACTGGAAGAATCTTTAGTTTTACTGTTCTACTTGTTTCTTGTGTTAAGGTTGTCCTCATTCTGCAAGTGATCTATTCAGTCACTGGAGTCCTCAACTATACATACCCCTTAAATTTCCAGGTCTATTTCAGAACTTTGTGTGGCAACGCCTTCATGACAGGTTTGTGTCCTGGTTCCAAGATTCCATGTTGGCCAGAAACAAATCTCTGCATTCCAATCTTATAGAGAAATTTTGAATGTAAAATTATTCCCTCTCTACCTCCAGGATCTGACATGGCACAAGCCTGCCCAAGTCTCAGATGACATCTGTCAGATCTTGCTGGAATGGCTTAGGGGATTACTGCAATCTTTGTCTCCAGTTTTTTTGCCTCTGAATGTCACCATCTGTCCTTCTCTTACTTACATTTCATTGCTTCTTACCAGGATTTTCCTCATGTCCTGGAAGATGGTAATGAATTTATCTGCCTACCCAACATTTTGCTTTGTGTTTTCCTCTTTAATTATTCATATCTATCTTATCGATTTTTTCTTCAATACTCACGACTATTTTGCTGGTAAATAGAAGGTCTTAGGGTAGATATACTAGTTTTGTTCAACGCACTAATGTACCATCACTAAGGGAGGTTGAATAGCAGACAAAACTTGATGAAATAATTCTAGTTAAATCATCATCTCATTGCTCAGATCACTCCCTGATTGATCAAGGGCTAGCCACAGGGATACAGATGGGTATCTTCTTTCAGTAAAACTTATATTTCATTGGAACAGATGTGTGCATGCTAATCTCTATCTTGTGTGAAAATATTGTCTCTTCAGTGGTTTTCAAATATCCTCACAGATATTCAAGTTTTCTACTTAGAAATATCAGCTTGTACAAGTAATAGGCAAAATCATTTTGTGGGCTCATCAAACTAAGGAAAAAACTATATTTTTCAGTTAAGGACTTTAGCTAGTTATATTAGACATTCAAACCACGGGTGCTGCTGATCAGAGCTCAAACCCAATGATTTTTCTATATGCAAGAATGTATATAATGCTGAGCATATGTATGATTATGAAGATGTACCTCCTATTTTCCTGATATCTTCATTCTTACTTATTACTGACAAAAAGCTATATACCTAATGAGAATAAATCAATTGTCTTTAGTCAATGAAAATGAATATTTTTATGTGTAACAGAATCCCAGAGTAGAAATAGATTCCACTGTCAAATTTAAAGCAGAATAAACTATTTTTCCAAATTACTGCAGAAAGTTTTACAATTTAAATAAAAATCCAAATAAATACTAAGCTGGAAGGGAATAACTGGGGTTAGAAATCAATGAATTTGCTAAATATAAATCATGGGTGTTCATAAATATTATTTTTCTTCTTTTTACAAAATAATATGCATATAATCCACAAAGAGAAACCATTGAAGATAAATGAAACTGTATTACATTTTCTGCAAGGGAAAAAAACAACCATAATAGTCTTCCTTTAAACCCATAAGCTTTCATAATACGACATTACAAAATAATGCCTACTGGGATTGCAACATAAAGTACAGGCTTCTGATATTTGTTTTTATTTCATGGAGCTAATAAACTTACTTTTAAAGAGATTTTGCAACCAATATTTCAGTTGCATAAAAGATTTTGCTTTAACAGTATTGCAAATAGTACATAATAACCAGGACAAAAACCTAGTATACAGCAATTTGATACTGTGTTTTATTCATTCAGAAACCTATTTAAATCAGCAAATCCAAATGAAGTATTATGTTTAGAACAAATAGAAAAGTGTACATTTTAAATGATAATAAAGTGTACTATCAAATGAACACAAATGAAGATAATAAATGCAGTAAAGAAATGCAATTGCTCCTTTAAGCATTTTGTTTCATCATCCAGGAGGCCAAAATGGTCAGATAAAATAATGTATAAAGTTGTAAAATATTACAGTGTTTCTGACTAAATAGTCAAAAATCTGATCTCTCTTTCTTCTTCAGCCAAGAATGCAGGGAACCAACGCATTCATGTTAATGTGACATCTTCAGAGTGCTGGAAACAATCATGTCAGATTCTGGATGCATCCAAGACCCTTCCATTCGTGAGCCAAGGCAGTCTTTCACCAGCTGGCCTCTGTCCATGAACTACAAGTGGTCCACACGTGGAGACAGAGAAAAAGAAGTCACATGTGAGGCAGCTGGGAATGCTGGGGACAGAGTTTTACTTAACTACTGCCCTCATCCAAAGGAAAAATGAAGAACCTGAACTGGAAAGAGAAAATGACCATGCAGGGTGGTTGGTAGCACTGGAAAGGGTGGGCATTTCCTGTCTTACTGCATTCTGGCTTACCAGCTGCTGGAAGAGCGCCTGGCATGTGCAAAAAAGGTCTTTATAACTAATTATAAAAGAATGTGAGCTTAAAAAACTCATTCCTGGGATCAATCTGGCCAATGTGATATCACATCTGAAGAATATTGGGCTTCACATATTTTTAAGTAGAGTTTTTAAATTCTCTTTTTTGGTTCATAGCGTGTGTTTTTGTCAGGTGTCTTTTTTTTTTTTAAAGCCAGCTTAATTACACATGGTAAATGACTATAGAATTGTTTCAATTGAAAATTATTTCAACTCAGGAAAATTTTTGTTACAGCCAAACACAATGATAAATTAAATGAGTTACTTTGCATTTGAAATATAATGTCTTTCACTTCTGTGGAACTTACAGTGCTATAAGCATTATTTCATATTGTTTCATTTTAATTGACACTGATTTCCTAGAATTCTATAAGTGAATGGTTGACATCCATATGCATGTACCATATGCAGATTCAGGAAAGGCTTTTTTGCAAATTTTAATTTCAAAGGATACATATAAATCCATTAGGTAGTGGAGAGGTCTGCGGGTGGAATGGGGAGCAATTCTAAAAGAAGGAAGGGTATTTGCAGAACTCTGAGATAAGGGTGATCATATAGACTATGAGAATTTTAAAAAGACTGGTGTGACTAAAGAGCAGAGAGGAAGAAATAACAAAGTCAACCCAAAGAGAGCAGAGGTAGGTCAGGAGATCCTGCAAGGACGTGCTAAGACCTAACACACAGAAAGTCATAGGAAGATACCAGTGAGTGTAAAGCAGAGGGAAGACATGGTTATGTGAGTGTTTTTCAAAGACGCTTCTTACTGTCATTTGTTAGGGGACAGGCGGCAGTTTAAAAAAATGGGGAGAAAATGTGTAAGAAGCTATTGCTGGGAACAGATGGTTATGCAATTAACCAGAGTCCTGGCAGGGGATGCAAAGACAAGTAGACAAGTAGGGAATTCACAGGTAAGAACAGGTGAGGTAATGAATGTTGTGTATGCAAAAAGAGGGCTGCGGGGTGAAATCTTAGTTATCAATTGATACTATTGTGTGGATGGTGTGCTGCTCTCTAAAATGGCAGCTCTGTAGGTAGAACTTCTATGTAAAAAGATTCACATGTGTTTAATTTTGGAAATATTTACCTGTAGGTACCTGCAAGGAATAGTAAACATAGTAAGTAGAATGCTTAGAAATAGTAAAATGATGCTACAAAGGAACTTAGTTTAGATTTCAAACACTTTGTAGCGGAAATCAGGTTTTTTACTACTTTTTTTTTAAAGAATACAAAGTATGGAAGTACTGATTTCTTTTAGAAAGAATATAGCAATTCAGTCCCTGGACGGAAATGTGGTCAACAGTCACACTGACTCCTGGCTAGTATTATTAACTAGTATTATGTCCAAATCTCTAGATAAAGGGATTTTTGGTAGTAGACTGTCATTTTTATTACTCTGTCCTGAAATTTATTTGCTAGTAATAGTGCTCCATAGTTTCTATTCTTATGAATAATATAAGTATTAACCTGGACAATTTTTCATAAAACAGATTTTGATGTTGCAAGACATCTTAGATTCATGATCAGTTCAATGTAGGAGGGAGATACACTAATGAGACATTTCCTCAACTATTTAGATGTGGTATATATTTTTTTCCAAATTCAGTAAGGTTATATGTATTGTATGCTTCTGGAAATTCATTAAATATAATTCTTCTGCTCTAAGCAGTATCTTTCCTTTTATAGATCCATTCTGTTTCAAAATGAAATGATCACACATGTCTTTTCCTAAAAGATTTGAGAGGAGTTGTTTGTAAATATTGAAAAATGTTCATTTATTTTCTGAACATTGAAGATCTTTTGCAAATTGGAAGAGACCAAGAGATGGAGGGAGAGGTAAGTAAGGGTAGGAGAAGAGCACAGAGAAAAAATTATGATGTGTTATGTACATGTACCAAATTCCCATGATAAATTTAATCATTACATACTGCAAATACGTACTAATGAAATAAAAATTTAGAAAACAATGGTAATAAAACTGGTATGTGGATTTTGTGACTCTGTAGCAGTGATCATTTAGGAGAAATTTATCATCTATATGAAAAGTCATTGTTATTTTTCATACAAGAGATGTCATTGGATATATGGAAGAATATGTGTAGAAATAGGGATGAAGCATTAGTAGAAGAAGGAGTGATATTTAGTCCAACTTTTCAAATTATAATCAACTATATAGAGTCAAGGTAGTGTGCAGAAAAGTTAAGGAAGTGGAGAGGGAGAAGATCTTATTCTATCATCTATTCAGTTTCCTATTTTATCTAAATTAACATCCTGAGAATTTAAATCGGTGTGCATAGCTGTCCATATTTACAGCATACTAACACAAAGCTTCATTCTGAACAAAATTATACTAATCAAAACATTGAGCTCAATTTGTAAAAACTATTTTATAGTTTGTTGCTCTTGTTGGTCTGATAAGTTCTATATTTATTTGTCTTTCAAGTACAATATATGAATATTTAAGAGATCTCTTTATGATAACTTTGTATGCTTCTTCTTTTTGATAATTGAAATATATGTGCATGTTTAGGATTCCAGAGTTACACATCAAAATCAACAAAATACAAATTATAATGATGGTTTTCCAGTGATACCAATCAAAATAAGAACAAATTCAGAGCAGAAATACAAGGCCAAATTCAGAGCAATGTTAGTATGGCTACTGACAGAATGTTATATATTATTATTGGTACAAACACCTCAAAGACATTAATATAACAGAAACTATTACCTAAAATATTTTAAATAAAAAAAACTATACTGATTTAATTACAGACATAATAAGGAGTCTCCAAATGTTAATTATCAACATTTAAATTTTTGTAACTAAATTTTGTGGCTGACAAATGAATTTATTATTCTTAGTAAAGAAGGAACAATATTTCCTTATCTAGGACTTAAAAAAAATCAAAGTTAGTAATCTTAAACCCCTTCAAAGGTGATATATAGTTTCCTATCTCTTTCTATCTTGCATTCACTGAAAGTAAAAATATTTTTATCGCAGCAAAAAGAGAAAACAAATACACAAAATTTAAAAAAAAATTTTGAGGGTTTTACCTAAGTACTGGTGTGTCTATTAATCTTGACTGGATTCACAGACTCCTGGAGAGATGATGGGGTTGTGAGTTCCTGAGTTCACACCTGAATGGATTATGAGGAGATTGGACTGAGCTGGAGGAACTGAGTCCTAGAGGCATAACCTTGGAGATGCCTTTCTCTCTGGGCGCTCTCCCATTCTATTCCTGGCTATGATGAAACAAGCAGGTTTGCTTCACCATACACTTACCCCAAGATGTTCAGCCTTACCTCAGACTCACAGCAGTGAAATCAGCTGACCTGAACTCTCTGAAACAAATGAACCAAATCCATCATTTCTTTCTATATGTTACATGTGTCAGCCATTTTGTCTCAGATGGTAAAGTTAACCAACACAACTTGCTTTAGAGAACCTTTAGGTAACTGCTTCACCACAGTCATTAGAAAGAAATAAATAAGTAAAGAAGGCCTCCGATTTCAAAGATTTTGGAAGTTACAGAATATCTTGTTTTTTCAAAAGTGATTTATCATTTTGTTAAACATCATAGTTTGAGACTATCCTCAGGAGACTCTCAAATATCCTTAAAAGTTTTGAACTTAGGAAGATGCATATATTCATATATTTAGCAGATAAAATTTATAAAGTTATAGCAAAGATGAAATGAAATAATTCACACAAAGTGTCATATATAAGTACACATCTATTTGAAAATCAAATATTATCTACCAAGCAGTCAGGTACTATCCTGGGCACTTGTGATGGAAGCACAAATTAATAAAACAGCGATTTGACAGATGTATTTTATCAGAACATACAAAAGGTAGTCAAGTCAACAAAAGCATTAAAATATACTGTCAGAAATGAAAATTTAAAACATTCTTCAGAATAACTGGCTTGTACTCTTCACAAATGTAAACACACACACAAAAAAAGATTTCAATAAGCTTGAAGAACAACAGTTTCCTGGTAAAATGTTAAAATAATAGGAATATTAAATGTGGCACACAAATTTTTTTTTTTTGTACTGGGAATCAATGTACTCACGAGCTTGAGTTTGCCAGGCAGGCACTTAAGCCACTAAGCCAAATCCCCAATCCCCCCCTAGATTGGTTCTCAAAAGAGGTATACCTACCAACGACCTCACCAGCAACTGATGAATTTGAATATGAACCGTGGCTTGAGTAACACTGTATTAATATTAACAATTTTTAATTTTGATAAATTTTTGATGGTAAGAAGATATACTAAATTATTTAGGGAAAAAGAAAAATGTTTCCAACAGTCCTCAAATGGTTCAAAAATATGGAAGGAAGAAAGAAGGGAGAAAATTAAGGAGCAGAGATAATAACAGGATGGGAACATGCAAACAATGAGCATAGCTAACTAATGTTTAGAAAAGAGTCCCTTGTATTATTAATTTAATTTTTTGTGAGTTTGAAGTTATAAAAATATCAAAACATAATTGAAGATAGTAGAAATGTTTTCAACAGATATCTATACCCCTGTTTTCCTTCTGTCTTTTCCCCTGCCTCTCTGGAGTAAATTTTGTAAACCTTATTCAGAATTTCAGCAGTAAAAACAGATATGCTCTATATTGGATAGTGCAGTTCTACTTCAATGGATTTGAAGAAATTGATAATTTGCAGCAGAGAACTTTAGATAGAATTATGATACTGGCTTAAATGAGTTGAAAAACATCTCTAAACACCCAGCTGAGCTCCTAAAGCTGGCATTTTGTTTGGAAAACAAACTAAACTTACAACAAGTTAAAAAAGCATGTTGACATTTAAAAGCTAAGGAACTGACCTCACCTTTATTTCCTTTAACATCTAACAGAGCTGAGGAACTTTAGTTTGGTAAAGATGCACTGGTAGTTCTCAGTTTAATTACTCTAACATTTCCTGGACTGCATGAGATCCACCACGGGAAGATAGCACAGACTTGGGGAGCAAGACAGTACATTGTACTTATATTCGATTTCTCCAATGAGGAGAGCCACACAAACCAATGGTGTCATCTAAGAGAATTGAGAATCTTTTTCCTAATAAGTGTGCATACATATACATGTGATCACATGAGTGTGTGTGTGTGTGTGTGTATGGAAAGTGCAGAGAATACAAGACATATGCAACAGATAAGCATCAGAATCATGAACCACCTTGTCCATAGGTGAAATGTTCACAATAAGCCCAAACTATCTCCCGATGTTAAAATGAATCCATTTTTTAATGCTCATAAAATGGAAAGCTATTTAGTTTTAAGAAATAGTGAAACAGTACTACAAACAACAAATCATTTAAGCACAATATTGTACAAAATGACCCAGATTTTTTTAAAAAATAGAAAATATTCAGAATACAACTTATTTAAAACTCAAAAATGGGTAATATCAATTTATGACTATATTAGATGGGTTAATTGTTAGGGGATAGCATTATGGGGATTTCAAGGACTACTGATAACATTCTTGACTACACAGTATATTTTTTTTGAGAAAGTTATTGAACTATGGATTTATTATTTGTGGATCTTGCTTATGTATGTTACACAAAATTTTTAAGAAATATTTTTAAAATATTTAAAACCTGATTTTTGTAATGGTAGTTTTGGAGTAGCTGATCTCTTCTGCTTCCACAGTTAAAAAGGTCCCTTTGTACATTGTTTGCTTGTGGCTTTCAAGAAATGCAAAGAATCAGGAGGGACAAGATTTTAAAAAAATGTAACACCAGATTGATTGAGGGACTACGCATTAGTACATATAACTAAGAGCATTCATTATCTCTATGTATCTTTGAAGAAGAGTGCAGAACGGAGGCAACTTAAAGACAAGCAACATGTTACATGAATTCCCTTCTCTTCTAGGAGTTTGGGGGACCTAGGAATAGTTTGGGTAACCACAGCCAAACATTTGACACATCAGGTATTAATAATGGCATGACTTTAGAATTCATAAGTAATTAATCAAAATGTCTCTAATGTTTGCTATCAGGTAAAGACTTAAATTATTTTTTCCTCCTTCATGTTTTTTTTCTTGGTTTTATTGTCTCCAGACAGAGGGTTCCCAAACTTATTTGGAGTCTCTTTCATGGCTTTCGTGCTCTTCTGCTGAGTCTCCTAATTATTTCATGCTCTTCTGCTGAGTCTCCTGAGATTTTTTAGAGTAGGGTGTTTCTAAATTGTATGTGTAGTCCCCAAAATAGGCATCTGTCCAAAAGCAAGTAGCAAACAAACATTTATTGTTTATTCCTAAGTCTGAGAACTAAACTAGAGGCAATATTGTAGCATGTTAGATATGATAAATGTTTTGTATTTGTTTTTCTCTTCCTGGATAGAGGAAAATAACAGTAACAGGAATTGTGCTATCACCGACAGCTGTAGACTAGTGTGTGTGTGTTTTCCTGGCATGATTCAATCTCCTGCTAAATTTTCTCAGAGTTTAGAAGGATTATTTTTTCTGAGATCTGACAAAAGTTTTTACAATCAGCCTTTGCTTTAGTCTCTGTTATAGGCTGAATGTTAGAGAAAATTTCCACATATCCTGTTCCACTTTTAGGTACACAAGACATTTTCCTTAGGTCTCTACATAGATCACTGTAGATTTATTCATCCTGATAATCACAAATTAGAAAATTAGCCTCTGAAAAAATTCCTTGAGGCCAGATGGCTTTTGCATGAGGCTTTCATGCAAATGCCAACTTAAACTGTTTAGTATAACCATAAATGATATTTAAGCAATTGATTTCAATTCTTTAAAAACAAGTTTATAAACAGGCCCCAGAAAAATAAAATCATGAAAAAACAAAACATTCATGTCATCTCAAAATTTATAATTCAAATATTGATTTTAAAACATTTTTGCTTCGTATGCAGCTTACAGGACTCCAGGTTCACTGACTTCAATAGCCAACACAGCGGACATGACTACAGAGAACATGGAAAACGGTTTGACTGTCTATTGTACAGCACACTCTTCTTTTTCAATGGTCACCATGACCAAATGACTCTTGATTGATGATTTATTTGCCAGAAAATGTTCTGGGCTAGATCCTGATACTAAGAAAAAGGAAGTGATGGGGGTATTTTATCATTGTCCGGTACAACTGTGCAAAGAGAAAAAGAAAATGAAATTCTGCGCTCTTGTGCTATATACGTTTAATGCCGTACATCACTATGAATCATAGCCACAGGTATGATATACTTATAAACCAAATCACAGAGGCAGCCCAACTGTAGAAATAAGGAGCATCGAGGTATGATAGCCAGTGCCCTAACCGGCATTTAACAGTTACTTAACTAAGCTGAAACCATGAATCATGTTCCG
>PVJX010017469.1:0-38296 GCA_004027295.1 Dolichotis patagonum
AAAAAAAAAAAAAAAAGACAGGAGGAGAGGAAGGACCTGAGGAGTCACAGGTTCTAGAACTGAAACTGCAGGAAAAGAGGCAGTCACTGTTGTGCAGAGCAGGAAAAAGGCCGAAAGAGGGAGTATCCCAGAGGCAGAGCCGGTGGTGACCTGGGAAGGGCTGCATCACATGCTGTCGGGGCTGGGGTAGCTCAGTGGTAGAGCACGCGTGTGGGATCTTGGATCCAACATCCACGTTTTTTAAAACTTGCTTATCAAAACTTAAATGGGTACAGATTAGACCACGTGGCTACATAATGTATGAAGCTGTTCAGCAAGTGCCAGGCAGGTGAGTTTCAGCTGAAATTATGGCTGGAAACACATTCAGGACCACTTTTAAAGGCTTTGTGTCCTTGTAACTTAGGCATTATTAGCAGAACATAATTTAGTAGGGACATCGGAGTTGGTAATTGGATCCACATTTTCAAATACACATACTTGTAATTTTCTAGGATGTACCTGTGAAAACTACAGGATGACCACAAACTGCTTTTTGGACAATGGTCAGTGCAAGTGCACCGCCTACGGTACACAGAACTCTGTCCTTTGCTCAACACGTGAGTGAAATATTCTTCCTGCCTTTAAACTTGTATCTTGGTCGTTGTCTTTTAATTGATGTGCCCTGAACTGAGAAGGGTCAGACTGTCCCAAATCTGAATCGTATCATTTTGTCAAAATAATCTCACATCTGAGGCTCCTTCAACTAACAACGTGGGGAATGAAAGTGTGAGATAATGTTTGGAATGGAAGTAAGGGGTTCAAAGTGTTCCCTGCGCACGTGACACTGCAGTCACTTTGCAGTTTGACTCTGCGCTTTTCTTTTCAGTGGCTTCCAAATGCCTAGTGATGAAGGCAGAGATGCTTCAGTCGAAGTCTGGGAGAAGAGCAAAGCCTGAAGGAGCGATCCAGAACAACGACGGGCTCTACGACCCCGACTGTGACGAACGAGGCCTCTTCAAAGCCAAGCAGTGCAACGGCACGTCCACGTGCTGGTGCGTGAACAGCGCCGGTGTCCGCAGGACCAACAAGGACTCTGAGATCCAGTGCTCCGAGACCGTGCGGACCTAGTGAGTGGGCCTCCAGGGTTACTGCTGGCGTGCTTCTCAGATTCCTTTCGACTTATGTTGGGGTAGCAGTATCATTGATGGTTCAGAATTCAGAAGAAAGGAAAGCACACAGTGAAAGTCTCTGTCCAGTCCCCTAGTCTGCAGTGTGCCTCTGTAGCGCTGATGGTGTCACTTTATTCTGTAACCTTCCAGGGGCACGTTATGAATTTACTGTGTACAGGTATTCTTTTCCATATACCTGGTAGCATACTAGGTAGAAGTTTCCTTTCACATTTTCACTTAACAATTCAGTATTTTAAGTGTATGTGAATAATTTAAGCTATTTATATATATTTACTTAGTGTTTTTGTTTTGTTTTGCTTTTTTTTTTTTTAAGACAGGGTTTTGTTACATAGTTCAGGCTGGCTTTGAGCTCCTGCCTCAGCCTCCTGAGGGGGCGGATTACTTCATGTGTTTAAAAAGAGATATGAGAGCCAAGATTGTAGCTCAGTAGTAGTAAGGGTGGTAGGAGTTAGTAGTACTGGAGATTGCACGAGGGCGCTTTCTGTGAAGGGAGTGAGATGAGGGGAAACCATGGGCACAGTTACTGCAGATCCCTGTTCTGTTAGTTCCACTGTAATTCCAGCTGGGAACTACCGTGAGAGCTTGTCAGGAAGGCCGTGTAGAGACTCAGATACAGTCAGCTGTCTTTGTCCTTTTACTTCCAGCTGGGTCATCATTGAACTAAAGCACAAAGAAAGACAGCAGCCTTATGACCTTCAAAGTTTAAAGGCGTAAGTATAATACCATGCCTCCTATTATCTTTGCACAGTTGCTTTTCAAATCTTCCATCTACACTGTTAGAAAAACTAAGTTAAAATGCTATTTTTTTTACATCTGTCAATAGTTTTTTAAATAATAGAGTTGTAATAACAATACAATGAGCCAGGCCTGGTGGCATATGCCTGTATTTCCAGCATTAGGGAGGCTGAGGCAGGAGGATTGGCATGAGTTTGAGGCCAACCTGAGTTACATGATCAACTCTAGGTCAGCCTGAACTACAAAGTGAGACCCTAGGGAAAACAAATGAAAACTCCCAATGACTCCTGTATATCCCCTTCTCAGATTCACTAGTTAACATTTCGCTACATTTTCTCTTTGTGTTTGTGAGTGTTAATTTTTAAAAAATGTATTATAGTGAAAGGCACATTGCAATTAATCCCCCTCAAATTATTTTATGCTTTAAACACACCCATTGTTGGTTTTTGGGTTTTTGTTGTTGTTGCTGTTGTTTGTACCAGGAAAGTAACTCAGAACCTCGCCCTTGCTAGGCAGGTGCTGTGCCACCGCACTGTATCCCCGGCCCCCTTACCCGTTCTTGCCGCTTTCTGCAGCAGTTCTGGAAATCCTCTCTCGGATCTTTAGTTGTGCTATCCTGGCTCCGTTGAGAGCTTGTTTGGAGGTTCTAGCAGGAGAGCACAGCTACTCCTGTACCCTTGACCGAGGAACGGTCCTCCTGTATCGGGCGGTCATCCTCTTCGACCAAGCACGCAGCTTCTGGGGGGATGCACGTGGAATGTTGAGGGAGCAGGGGTCTCCCACCTAGCCAGCCAGATCAGCTGAAACTTGGCTCCTTTCAACTGATTCAGAACATTGACTTTGAAAGAGCCAGAAGTCACAAGGTGCTGGTTCTGGTGAATCTAGGTGGATGAGGACACACCCTCGTATTTTTACAAGCCTGCCTTTCCACTGGATGGCACTTGGCAGCAGCGTTCACCATATTTTTTTATCACATCTCATAAAGATACTTATGAATCCTGGTGAGTATGAGGTCCTGAGTTCATTTTCTGGTACCAAAAGAAAAAAAAATACTCATGAAAGAGGACTTCTGTAACCATGCAGAAAGTGGCAGGAATGCCATAGCTGGGCGTGGTGTGGTGGTGCACATCTGTAATCCCCGGACTCAGGGGGCTGAGGCAGAATTGCCACAAATTTGAAGCCATTCTGCACGACATGGTGAGACCCTGTCTCAAAAAAAGCAAAAAGCAAATAAAAAAGTGGCAAGAATGATGGGGTAAGTGTGTTCAATGTGAAGGGAAGGATTTTGGGAGGGACTAATGGTAGCTCTTTTCGTTTTTTGTTTTTTTTGAGACAGGATCTCGCTGAACTTGCTATGTAGCCCAGGTTGTCTTTGAACTCACAGTGATGGTCTTGCCTATCTTCCGAGTGCTTGGATTTTTTTATTTTTTATTTTTGAGACAGGGTCTTGCTGTAGAATTTGGGCTGATTGTGAACTCACCGTGTAGCCCAAAACTGGCCTGAAGCTCACAGTGATTCTCCTCCCTTGGCCTCCTGAGCGCTGGGGTTACAGGCATATGCTACCATGCCCAGCAAAACGTTGAATTTTTTTTTTCTTTTTGGTACCAGGGATTGAACTCAAGACCTCACGCTTGCCAGGCAGGCGCTTATGCTGCTGAGCTAAATCCCCAGCCCTAATGTTGTATTTCTAATTGAAATGGCACTCAGCACTTTTAGTATCAATCAGTTATAGTAATCTGAAGCAGTATTTTATTATGATAGTTGCACAGTGGCATAAACATTTTAACAACTTTAGTTCTACTTGGGCAGCACGGTACTGAAATTGGAGCAATTCAGAGAAGAGTAGCATGGTCCTTGCAAATTGGAGAAGCATTCCATATTTTTTTTTTAGCATTCCATATTTTAAAAGAACTTTTTAAACAACTTTAGAACTGACAGTTTAGACTTTGAGCTGTCTGCTTTGTTAAAAAGTAGTTTCTTATCTGGGTGTGGCAGTACATACCTGCTGTTGCCGCACCAGGAAGCTGAAGCAGGGGGATGGTGAGGTGGAGACTAATCTGGGCTGCATGTGAGAACTTACCGTAAAATAAAAATAGAGCTTCTTACTGTTGTGTGGTATATTTTTTTAAACTCCAATTTTTAAAATTACTTACAGTGCCCTTCAGGAGGTGCTCACAACCCGTTACCTGCTGAATCCAAAATTTATCACCGATATTCTGGTAAGATTTTTGGTAAATAAGCTTGAGCAGGAAGTTGGTGGACAGCATGGTTTAGGTAGAAACAAAGCCAGTGATTTTAGTAGTAGTTAAATGCATTTGAGCAACAGTGCGAGTCCTGGCATTAAATGCAAAATCCCTGTTTTCCTTCATAGCCTTTGAAAATCCCAGTTCTGCCCTTAAGAAGAGATAGCATCTCTTCGTGTCCCTGAAACAGGCGAATCTGCGCCCACAAGAACCGCTCTGTGACTGCACATTCTCTACGATGCTGCTGTTCCTCTAGCCCCTCTGTTTTTGGCTTGCTCTTCTTGCTTCCATTTCTGTGGGTTAAGGTGCTAACCCTTACCATTTAGCCCTTCTCGTCCCATTTCAGGTTTTTTTTTTTAATGCATCTTGATTGTTTGCATTGTTCTCTTTTTACCTTGGATAGATTTTTCAATAATTATTGATGGATTTAATTACCAGTAATGTAAAAGGACACTGATGCATGTACACTACAGAAAATGTAAATCTCAATTTTCTGTTAAACAATGATGTTTTAATTTTGATTATAGTTATATTAATTTGTATTTTTCATCCCCTGTCCCAGTATGAGAATAATGTTATCACTATTGATCTGATGCAAAATTCTTCTCAGAAGACTCAGAATGATGTGGATATAGCTGATGTAGCTTATTACTTTGAAAAAGATGTAAGTATAAACCTTTTGTTTATTGAGAGAGGGCCTTGCTGTGTAGTGCAGACTGGCCTTGAACTCACCTTTGATCCTCCTGCTTCGGCCCCCAAGTGCTGGGATTACAGCTGTTCACTACACAACCATTCCCAGCTTAAATCTCCTTATTTTATTCTGTGTTCAGCTCTTATCTTTTATATACAGATGAACCATATTTCTATGTGGTACTTAATTAAGTTTGTCCTTTATAACTAGGAGTGGTGGCTCAGACTTGTGATCCCAGCACTCTGGGGGTCTAGGACAGGAGGATGGAAAGTTCCAGCCCAGCCCAGCCCAGCCCAGGCAGTTTAGCTACTTAGAAAGACACTGTCTCACAATTGGGGGGTGCGGGGAGAAATTCATAGTATTGGCCATGTAGCTCAGTGGGTTCACATTTTCATTTTTTATTTTTTTGAGACATTGTCTAATTATAGGTGGACACTATTATTTTTCTTAAACGTTTTAAATGGTTTTTCTCCTTTTCAACATAGGTTAAAGGTGAATCCTTGTTTCTTTCTAAGAAAATGGACCTGAGAGTAAATGGGGAACCACTGGATCTGGATCCTGGTCAAACTTTAATTTACTATGTTGATGAAAAGCCACCCGAATTTTCAATGCAGGGCCTAACAGCTGGTATTATTGCTGTCATTGTGGTGGTGACACTAGCAATTATCGCTGGAATTGTTGTGTTGGTGAGTACAGAACAAAGGAAATGGGATCCATGCTCCAAAATACTAAGCAAAATCTTCATTTTTAGAATAACTATAGCAAATGAATCTATCGCATTTCCAGTTGCTTTTTACAAAACAGGCATTTGAGGCAAGAAAGGATGAAAGAGCTCCTGTCACGGGCCACTCACATTACCCACAGCAGCAAATACCCTTCAGTTCTCTTGCACTACAAACATTCAATACTCTCATCAGGGCTAGTGCAAAACACCTGAGCTCCTGAAGCACGCAGTGAGGTGGAACAATAGAACACGAGTTTTTGTTGTTGTTGGGGGTGGAGTGGTTGCTGGGAATGAACCCAAGGCCTTGGCAACGCCAGGCAAATGCTCTGTCCCTGAACACATCCCCTGCCCAGGACCACAGGATTTCAGTTAGCAGAGAAGAGTTAAAAGTGGTATATTTGAAAAAACAATTTTAAAATTAAAATAAGCAAATTGAATTTAGCAGTGCTTTAAAAGTAGTGGTGGTGCACACACCTGTAATCCCAGCATTTGGGAGACTGAGGCAGGAGGATCATGTGAGTTAAGGCCAGCCTGAACTGCATAGTGAGATCCTATCCCCCCCAAAAAAGAAAAAAGAAATTAATATAGGAAACAATTTTACAACTCTGTGATAGCAGAAACCATGTAAGGCAAGAAACCAAAACCTTGAAAGTGTAATATAAAGTATATAAACATAAATATTTATATATTAATATATAAATATATAAAATTTAATTATATGTATAAATATTAGTGTGTAAATATTAATATATTTACATATAAAGTATATATAAAAAACCTTTTTGTGAGTGGGGGAAGTATACTGGAGTTTGAACCCAGGACCTCACACATGCTAGTAAGCAACCTGCCATTGAACTATGTCCCGCATCGTTTGTGGTTTTTTAGAATTTTGAGGCAGAGTCTTGCTAAGTTGCCCAGGCTGGCCTGGATTATCTTAACTCAGCCTCCCATGTAGTTGGGTTTTGTTAGTTTGTTCATGTTTTTTTTTTGCTAGTCTTGAACTCTTAGGCTCAAGTGATCTTTCTGTCTTGCCAGAACTATCAGTGTGTGCCACCACGCCTGTCCAAAATTAGACATGTTAACATTTTATACGCAAAGATGTAAAGCAAGAAATATTGATTATATAATGGAAAAAGTGTTCATGATGCATAAAATAAAAATGGGCATTGTGCGTAATACAAAAAGGTCTTAAAAATTGAGGAAACCTACAGAAGGCTGTAAGGATGGATAGACAATTTACAGAAGAAAAGTTTCAGACGACAAACTGGGAAGATTCATAAATCTAACTGCCCTTGAAAATGAAGGTAGAGGTACAAAAAGTAAGCATATTCAGGGTTGTGGATCACAGTGTGGAATGTACATTAGCTGGAGAATGAATGAGGAAAGAGCAGTGTATCCCTACTGTGTAGGGTATTATGAGTAAGTTCAGTCTTTCGTCTTTCATTTTCTTTTTGGTGTTTTGAGGTAAGGCCTTGCTTTGTAGTTCACACTTGGCCTTGAACTTGGTGTAGCCCAGGCTGGCCTCGAACTCTAGCTCTTCTTGGCTCAGCCTAGTGAGTGCTGGGGTTTCAGGAGTGCTACCATGTCAAGTTTTGCATCTGTATTTCACGTGGAATGGTTCCTATGATGTTGATACAGCTATTTAAAGGCGCAATTGATATTGCATGTGTTTACATACTTTAATGTGTAAGTATGGAAAAAGGAAGCACATCAAGCTGTTAAATTGCATTGAGGATTATTCATTATTGATTTGGGGTTTGGTTTTTGTTTTGTTGAGACAAGGTCTTACTTTATAATGCAGGCTGGTGTCAAAACTCATGGTGATCCTCCTGCCTCAGCCTCCTGAGTGCTAGGATTATAGGTGTATGTGCACCATGCCCAGCTATTGTTTTCTTGATTTTGTTGTTGTTTTGTTTTGATTTTCTCTTTTGAAAGAGGGTCTCACGTTGTATTTCAGGCTAGCCTTGAACTCAGTATGCGTAGCCCAGGCTGGCCTCTAATGCAAGGTGATCCTCCTATCTCAGTCTCTTAAATGCCACCATGCCTGGTAAAATTAAAAGTTCACTGGTCATGGTGGACTTTTTAGTTTAGTAGTGAAATTTTAGTTTAAATGTTGATAGATTTTAAAACTGTTCAGATATGTACCTTTGCTGGGCGCAATGGCACTCTCTGATCTTGGCACTCAGAAGGCTGAGGCAGAAGGATTCTCATGCTTTCAAGGCCAGCCTGAGTGAGTTCAAGGCCAGGCTGAACCGAATAGTGAGACCCTGTCTCAAAAACAAATCCCTAGGGGCCGGGGATTTAGCTCAGCGGCATAAGTACCTGCCTTGCAAGTGCTTGGTAGTGAGTTTGATTCCCAGTACAAAAAAAAACAAAAAACAAAACAAAACAAAATCAAACCCCTAAAACAGATATGTACCTTAAAGGCATGTATGTCAATTTAAAGCAACTTTTTTGAGTTGCAGTTCTAAAATGGCATTCATTTTTCTTCCATTCAGATTATTTCCAGAAAGAAGAAAACAGCAAAGTATGAGAAGGCTGAGGTAATGGATAATGTACATTATAAAAAAGGTTCTGTTTAATATCCTACTGCTGGTAATTGGACACTTAGGGGTTTCAGTTGTACTGAAGCCCCTTTACATTCCAGTTCTCAGAGTCTTAGGGTTGGCCTTCAAATGGGCTTTTACCTAACTTACTGCATGAGTCCGACGGTGGACTCCCTTCTATTGAGTCAGGCTTCATGAATCCCAACATGTGGCAAATCTTCTAGGGGCATATACTCTAGTGGAGTCACAGTAGAGACACTCAGGCGGACTAGTGAAATGCTGCAATTGTCTCTCTGCCAGTGGAGAATCAAGTGAACATAACTTGTCATAGTACATCTGTCACTAAACTTGTAAATACGCGTGAAATCAGTGCTAGACTGTTGGTATGTGTAAGTCACTCAGAATTGGATATAAACACATTTGTCCTTCAACTTTATCAATAGCATTTTTTATATACTCAACATTTTATGTATATTTATTTGCAATTGTGTATGTACCACTAATATTTTAAAAAATAAACAGAAATGTGAACATTGATAAAAATTCAATAGGGAAAGTCTTAACATTTTCTTCCCATTCCACAGATCAGCTGGCTTATCCGATTTGATGGCCATAGCACTAGGGGCCTACCCCTGAGCTGAACTGTGACAGACAGGGAAAATGCTGATATAGTGGTAGAGTTAAAGGCAATGCAGAGCTGGGTCTCACCACTTACTAGCTAAACAAGTAATACAGCGTCTTCAAACCTCCCTCCATGTCTGCACAGTGGAGATAAAAGTGCAGGCCTGTTGCAAGGATTAAACAAAGTAGTTGTGTAAAGTGTTGGTCCAGTGCTTACCGCACGGTGGGAACTTTGCCAACATTAGCAGTCATTGCTCTCAGTTCTGCCTGCAACTGTGTGATGTGATTTTTCATTCTGAACTTGTTTCCTCACCTATAAAATGAAAGATTGATCATAGTGACTTTGTTCTTGCTAGCTGTAAAAAAAGCAGGCATTTACTGTGAATCTGTTCTTAAAGATCTTGCGGAGTGCTGCTTTCCCCATCCCTTTGACCCTTTGGTTTCAAATAGCAGCTTGGATCCTGTACTCAATGTGTTTCCTTGTAATAAAACTTCCTATTTAAATGTTTTATAAAATGTGAAAAAGATTCATCTTGCTTTCTTTAGATTTTTAGAAACTGTTTTCAGAATGAACAAAAGATTGAAAAATTATTTTAAAATTTCTTCTGTACTTTTCCCCTCTGTTTCAGATAAAGGAGATGGGTGAGATGCATAGAGAACTCAATGCATAACTGCTATAATCGGAAGATTCACCACAAGAAGGGAAATTAAATTAGCAAGAGGATTACAAATGCATGAACATGGGACAAAAAGATGTTTGAGTATTGCTGTGTTGTTAGTTAACATCATGTATTTGTAATAGAGAAACTTGTACTCAGAATATAAGCAGCTTGAAATTGGCATTATCAATCTTAAAATCTGACCATAAGTGTCTCATATAGGCAGATTTAATATTAAAGCCCAGAACATGGACTGCATAGTTAAAATACATGTAAGAAGAGTATGTTCAATATGCTTCCACAGTAGTGTCCAAAAGATCACTGTCTTATTTGTGATTGAAAGCTGCCTTTCTAGTTACTTTGAGTCTTGTACATACAAACTTTTTTATGAAGTATGAAATAAAACATTTTTAAACAGAATTTCTTTTGATCAAATTTTCTAGTATACACGTAATAGGTTAAAAACTGTGAGAAACTGAGGGAGTGGTAGTACATATGTATAATTCCACTACTAGGTTGGCTGAGGCAGGAGAATCGCAAGTTCAAACCCAGTGTGGGCGATTTAGACTCTGAAAAAAGAAAGAAAAAGGCTGGAGAACTTGAAATGGTAGTGCATTTCTGTAATCCCAGCATTTGGAAGACTGAGGCAGGAGGATCACTCCAAGTTCCAAGTTCAAGGCCAACATGGACTACATAATGAGTTTAAGACCAGTCTGAACTACATAGCAAGACCCTGCCTCAAAAAACAAACACAGACAAACAAAACACATGGTGTGGTGCATACCTGTAATTCCAGCATTCTGGGAGGTGAGGTGGAAGCAAGAATATCACAAATTCAAGCCCACCACAGGCAACTTTGTGAATGTTAAAATTTTTTTAAATAAATTGGGTCGGGGATATAGATAAGCAGCATAAGTGCCTGCCTGGTAAGTGCAAGATTCTGAGTTTGATTCTTGATACAAAAAAGAGGAAGAAAAAGGAAGGGCTGGAGATGGGCTCCGTGTAAAAGCCTTAGGCTTAATTCCCGGTACTTCACAAATAAAAGAGTGGGGGCAGGGCAGGGAATGGGATATAGCTGAAAAAAAGATGCTCTGAGAGCTAGAGGTGTACTTCCTTGGTACACCACAATGGGTTAGCATGTGTAAAAAGTAGGTTTAATCCCTAAGACAAAAAGCCAAAAGGGCTTTGAATGCCAATCACAAATTAAGAGTTCTGCATGCGCATTCACAATCATTTCTATTTAATATAAAATATATAATCTATAAAAGAACAGTGATGGCAGACCTTTTAGATCCTTCAGTAATACAGCCTGCTGCTTCATGCATGCTGTAGGTTTCACCCAGTGGTACAGAACTTCTGTACAAGCCAGGCATGGTGATGGATGTATATGGGGGGGCGGTACTGGGGATCAAGTGCAGAGGCTCTCATTGAGCTGTCTGCAGTACCCCCCTTTTTTTCTTATTGAAGCAAGATCTTCCTAAATTGCCTGGGCTGGCCTCAAACTTGATCCATCTCCTGGGCCTCCCAAGTAGCGGGAGTTCCATTGCCAGAATGCTGGAGTGGTGCATGCCTTTAGTCCCAGCACTTAGGAGCTGAGGCAGTAGTTCATGCAGGTTAGGAGGCTGAGTTCAGTAGTTCAAGGCCAGTCTGGGCAAGAATGCAACCCCGTAACTCAAACAAACCCTCCAAAATGGAAGGATCCTGTTTTTGACAAATACTGGCAAAACATGTTTATCCGGAGGTACGGCACTGGTCGATACATGCTTTAACAATTACGGTGCAAATGCATTTTACTTTCAGTTGCTCAGATACATCACTATGAAGTTAAAGAATCTTGAATTTTTTTCTTCTATCTTTGATACACTGGGGTCAAAGCCCATGTCCTCATGCATGCTAGGCAAGCACTGCTACTGAGCATGTGTGCAGCATACTTTTGATAGTTTTTTTTTCCTATCCTTTTGTTTGTTTTGTTACCAGGAATTGAACTTATGACCTCATGCTTACAAGGCAGGTACTGTGCCACTGAGCTATCTTCCCAGCCCCTTTCTCTACTTTTATTAAGCTATTTTTTAAATTAAGTTTATTGGTACATTTTAAGTATACATAATTATCACATTCATTATAAAGAATTTGTCCTTGTACATGATTTTCTCCACTCACCTACCCTTGACAGTTTTGTTTTTTGGACTCGAACTCAGAACCTCATGCTTGCCAGGCAGGTACTGTACAGCTGAGCTGTGTCCCTGGCTCAGTAGTTAATTTTTAAAAACACTATGAAAAAAATGTTTTGAATTAGGAAAGCTAGATTTATTTTATTTTATTAAATTTTATTTTAAAGGGGTAAAATTAAACACAACAAAACAGAACGGGACATAAAGCATAAATTTCAAAGCTAGACAACCAGAGATCTTCACTATCTGTCATATTGTCTCTTGTTTTCTTCCAAATGGTTGTCCATATCTTTGCATATGGGGAGCTCATACTAAATAACATAGCCAATCTTTTCACAAGATGTGTAGTTAACTGGCTCCCACTTGCTAAGGTGGGGGACACGGGACAGGGGACAGGACGACACGAGATGTTCAATTCTCAGTCCTTGCACCTGCAGGCTCACAGCCGCCCCCCAGAGAGGGGAGGAGTTCCCTGTTCTCCCGGCACCCCGAGTCAACCACACGGTGCAGGTCCTGATGCGCCAGGGTCTCTCTCCTTCAGGCCAGCGAAAGTCTGCCACACTCTCAGTTGCCCCCCAGAGAAGGGAGGAGCTCCTTGTTCTCCTGGCACCCCAAGTCAACTACATGGTGCAGGTCCTGAGGCGCCAGGGTTTCTCCCCTGCAGGCCCCCTAAAGTCCTCCATACTCACCTGCTATTTCTTTCTGATGAATTGACCATTCCATTTCCAAATTTCTGAAATGGCCAACAGACCACAGAAAGAATTCTCTTTAGGCTCCTGTTTGAAACCAGCAGCTATAGCAATCTGCTGGCCTTGCTTCAGGGCCACAGGAAAGCTAGATTTAAACAATCATGTTTTTTACCCCTTCTATGGGTAGGCAGGATTCCAGGATGGCCCCCAAGATTTCCTACCCTTGATGCAAATGCCCGGTACAATCCTTACGGCAAATCGTGGCTAGACCTGTGAATATGATGACCTATAACTCCCAAGAGATTATGGGAAAGGTGAAGGAATTTTGCAGATGTAATTAAGATCTGTAATTGGTTTTGAATTAAAGGGTTACTCTGGGCCTGACCTAACCAGGTGAGCCTCATAGAAGGTATGTAAAGGTAAAGCAGAACGGGGTGTACAGTGGCAGAATACTTGATGAGCATGCACAAAGCCTGTGTTCAATCCCAGGCACTACAAAAATAATTAAAAGATGGGCAGAAATGCAGAGGTGCTCTCTTAGTGGTCCTGGAGAACACTACCAGGTTGTGGGGAGGATTAGGTATCTGAGAACAGAGGTGAACCCAGGTTGAGGGCCTGGGTCCCACAACCAAAGGCACTTGAGTTTTGCTAGCAATTGGTAGGGTTGGAAGAAAACTCCAGGGCCCTGGTGAGGTGGAAGTCCTGGCAACACCTTCACTGCAGCTGTGATATAACTGAAAATGCACCCCCCTCAGCCAGTATTCTTCAGTTTACTTAGTTGCCCAGGTAACAGTTGCTACTGCAGTTCCAGTTGCTTGTCCCTTAGAAACAGCTGGTCACTATGATGCATATTATAAGAACCAATCCCCAATTGACAAGTCATTCTGGCTGTTATGGATTAAAAACTGGTGGTCAACTTAACACCAACTGAATTAAATCAGCAGGGCACTGAGCATAGATGTTGCACCTGGGGAAAGTTGCCAGCATAAATAGTGATGTGGAGAAGAAGCGAGGCGTTAATGCGTTGAGGCATTGTGGGTTCTCCTACGTGTTGCTGTTTTAGCCGTTGCTTCTCCTGGAGAAGCTCTGGTCCTCACATCGAGCATTGCTTCCTGGCTCCGGAGAGGAAGACATGTGCTGCTTGGTCTCCAGGATGAACTCCTCATACTGGCTTCCTGGCATGTACTCGACTGTGCTTATCGTGGGAGGAGCTCAGGGCCTCCATGTCGCTCAGGATGGCTCTGGTGCTTTTCGGGACAGCCCTGGTCTTTGTTGTGAGTGTGACTTCTCAGCTTCAGCATAGAACCCTCATCCTACCAGCACAGCTCCTTCACCCCACTGGCACAGACTTTCTGGCTTCCACCACTGACCTTTGGGCCTTCCCAGCATGGTTCCATAAAAGGAACTGGCGTGAGTCCTTCTTGTGAACTCTAGACCTCCAGTTGGACTCGTGGGAGGCATTGTCATGAGCTCTGGGTCTTTATCTGGACTCATGTGGGACACTGCTGTGGGATTCAGGCCCTCGGCTAAATACTCTATGTCTTTCGTGTTGTTGATGGTTTTCCTGCATTTTCTTGCGTTAATTCTGGGTGACCATCATAAAATATTATAAACCCCATGTCCTGATTCTAATTGTTGTTCTCACAACCCCTGACTACAACACTGCCTCTGTACTTTGATTGTTTATCCCATATAATCCCCAGACCACCAGAGATCAGGGCCTGATATTTTGGGAATGATACCAATTAGTGCCCGTTGAAGTCAAATAAATCTGCCTCCAAATTCTAGGTGGTGTTTCATTGTTTCTGCATGCCATTGCATAACCAGGCACGAACTTACTCGGTGCTCTGAATTTCCATTTCTTTAAAGTGGATGGCTGTAAAGTTTGCCAGGTTATTTTGAGGATTATTTGTTATAGTACTGACATATTGAAAGACACCAAATGACAATCAGAGTAATATGCTAATAGAAGAAGTTGGGGATACAACAACCCCATTCCCACAGTACTGGGGATTAAACCAAGCACACATGACTGTATCTTTTGATTACAAGTTATGTGGGCTATGGACACTAAAAATAAACTTCTGCTCCGTGTGTAAGACACAAAGAAACCTGACTTTCCAGGCCCACCTCAACCTCTCCTCATCCTGTCAGGCCTGGACGGACAGGACAGATTGAGCTCTGTTAAATTGGGCCCCTGAGAGCCTATGGTCACTGCCAAAGTTGGGGGTCAAACCTGTGACTTTCCCAGTAGACAATGGAACAGAATTCTCTGCTTTCAAAATTCCCTCTGTTAAAATGTTACCATCACCAGGGCAACTGGAACTCTTGCCTCTTGCCCCTTCTGCCAGGCAAAAACTTCTAGCCTGGGAGGACATATCACCAAACATGAATTCCTGTATAAGCCGGTCCCCATACCACTTCTGGGAAGAGACTTCCCTTTCAAGTTACAAGTGACCATTTCCTGTGCACCAAGCCAGTCAGCATCCCTCTCGTTTAACCCTGCACTTTCCCCTTTAACTGCTCCTCAAAAGAAAGATGACACCTGCATCAGCCTGAGACAGATAACTGCAATCCTGGAATTCTGAAAACCCTCCTCCCAGAAGTCGGAGACAAAGATTCGCCTCTAGGCCTGGTCGTCAACCATGCTTCCTCACTGCGACTCCCATTGCTGTCAGCTGTCATGAGAAGCACAAACAGGCATCCAGCCACACATCTATCCCCTAAAACAATATGGGATCCTGATAGGCTGTTAATCTACAGTTGCCAAACCATATATCCTTCTTGGACTGTTAATCGCCACAGGGGTTTGGGAACTCTCCCAATATTTTCTGGGAGGCTCTAGCAACAGATTTAGCCAAGTTCCCATCACCTTCTCTCTAGGACAGTCTTTTTGTCCCTTCCAAGTCCATTACAGTCCCCAAAGAAAACAAATGAGGCTTCAAAACTGCAAAATGTTTGTAGGCTGTTAATAAAATGCTAAAATAAAGTTCTCCTGCCTGTAAAGCCAGTTCAAGATCTCTGAGCTGCCAATGGCACTGCAATTGCCCTCCACATACACTGCCTCAGTCTTCTGCCACCCGCAGCCTGCTGATATACCTGCCTGGACCTAAAAAATGCCTTTTTCTTTCTTTCATTGGCTCCTGTCAGCAAGTCCCCTTCACCTTTAAATAGAAACACCCCAGTAGGGCTGGGGATTTAGCTCAGTGGCTTAAGCGCCTGCCTGGCAAGCGTGAGGTCATGAGTTCAATCCCCGGTACCAAAAAAAAAAAAAAAAAAAAACACCCCAGTTCTGGACTAGAAAGTCAGCTGACCTGGACTCAACTGCCCACATGTTGAAAAACTCTTTGGAGAAATTCTCATAGCTGACCTTGCTAGTTTCCCAGCACAAACTATCACTGCACTTCTGATCAATGACATCCAAACTGCCCGCTGGAAAGACATAAAAGCTCTGCTACAATGTCTGGCATAAACTGGTTATAAGAAAGAAACTCCACAAATGTCTTGGAGCTGCTGGCTTCAGTAGAATCTGGATCCTTGAGTTCACAAAAACAATGGTGCTTACTCACACTGTCAGTCCCTGGGAGCACCCAGCGGCCTACCTGTGCAAACACTTGGATCTCATTGATAAGGTCCCCCACTTTGCTTTCACACTCAAATAGCCACTGTCCTTCTAATCAAGAAAGCTGACATGCTCACCTTAAGCTGAGACCTAACTTTCCAGGTGCCACCTGCTGTACTGGACCTCCTGAATAACCATGGACCACTCAATATCTGCCCACCAAGCTAGGCCAACCAAACCATGACTTAAACATGGACTCCCAGACAGAGGCTGAGTACACCTGTTTATGGATAAAAGTAGCTCTGTTAGGAATGGAGTCTCACAGGTTAGGTATGCTGTGGTCACCTTGAAGTAACTTATTTGGCCAAAGTTCTGCTACTGCTTGCTGCTGCTGTTTGGAAACCTGCCACCAGTGACACCAAACCTGTGCTCCTAAGCCCCCTCCAGGTATCCAATTGACTGAAACATTTACTCCAGTCAGAAAAATTTTTAATCGGAGGCAGACCTTCCCCCACTGTATGTTCTGCAAGCTCAAGCCACAGCGCTGGCACCTGTACCCTTGCAGCCAGCTCAGACTTCAGTGTCTGTGTCACTGGCCCTGATCTCCCACATTTACATATACACAGGTAGACTTAGTGCTCATCTGCACCTATTCATGCTGGACCTGAACCAAGACCTAACTTTCCAGTGGTTATTTGAGTGTGAAAGCTGAACCAAAGTTGGTGGAGTTCTGCTCTGATAACGGGTCTATCCTTGACCATTGGCAGCAACAATGGGTCTGCATATGTAAGAGACAATTAAATAAAAACTACATACAGCATACAGGCCACAAGCTCTAAAAAGTCAAGAAAATAAAATATAACCCCACAGAAATAGCTTGTAACTAATGACCAGCTGCACCTGAAGACACTCCTGCACACACATATAACCCAGGAGCATATTAACTACCTCCACAAGTTTTAGAAATCCAGCTTTAGATCCACCATTCCCATCCAGATGATTGCTAACAAATTTACCTGGACAACTCCAGAATTCACAATGAAGAGACGAGGCACTCAAAGCCCTGCTCTGGTCACTCTGGATGTGGGCCAGTCCATGCACGGCTGAAGCCTGAGGACACAATTCACAGGACTGCTCCACACCTGTTCCCCTTGATTTGTGTGTCTTTTCAGGCTGTTTACTTCAGTCCTTGCTTCCCTGCCCCTTTCTGATAGGTGTAGTTCTTGCCTTAAACACTATAGACAAGTTGCCCCAAGAATGGAACAATCAAACACTTGACCAAGATTTGATATTTGTTCAAGGGACATTGGACACTCTCCTAGATCAGATTAACTTTCTCACCACCTTGACAAAATAATGTTATAGAACAGAGAGGCCTAAATTATGTCTCTTCCTAAAAGCAATTTGGAGAATATCTCTGTAATAAGACAATCTTGGGGACCTTGGTTAGGGCCTATCCTAGGATTACTGACAACCCTAATGTTATTACTTCTAGTTGGGCCTTGTCTCAGAAGATCACATGTAATATACCCAGCAAAGATTTGCTGGGGAAAGTAAAAGAAGAGGGAAATGTAACAGAAAATGCACTCCCCTAGCCAGTATACCTCAGTTTCTTAGTTGCCCAGGTAATAATTCTTGTTGCAGTTCCAGTTGCTTCTATCCCCTAGAAATGGCTGGTCACTGTGATGTGTAGTTGGTCACTATGATGCATACTGTGAGAACCAATTCCCAATTGATAAGCCATTCTGCTTCCGTACTTCCTGCTTGATTATCCCATATAAGCCCTAGACTACCAAATCAGGGCCTTATATTTTGGGAATGATCCCAATCAGTACCCATTGATGTAAATAAAACTGCATCCAAATTCTGGATACTGTTTCAGTGTTTCTGTTTACCATTGCAGTAAGTCCCAGAGCAAAGGACCAGTTAACATGCCTGGGATCCTGGCCTATGGAAACAGATGAGAAGCAGTTACTCTTTCAAGATGGAAAACTCACTGTGATTTTTTTATGCAGTGCTAGAAATTAATGCAGCTGGTGTAAATAATGGGAGTTTAAAATATTTTAATAGCAGACTCAATAGCTATTCTTAAGTGGTTCCCCTAGGGTTGAGGTAGCAACCCCAAAGAAAAGACCCTCTCTATCCTGCCCATTCCCCAACACTTGATTTGTGGGGACAGGGGACCATGACTTACTGAGCAGCAAAGAAAACTTTACCTACTCTGTATGTGCAGTGCTGTGTATTGAACCCAGGTCCTGCTGCATGCTGGCAAGTGCTGTACCATTTAGCTGCATCCCCAGCTTCCTTTAATAATTTTTATTTTGAGACACAATCTCACTAAGGTGGCCAGGGTGGCCCTGACCTTCCAATCCTCCTGCCTTGGCCTCCCAAGTAGCCTGCTCACCACCTGTTTATATAGCCCAGGAGTAGTGAAGATGGCATCTGCAATTTCAAATAGTTGAGAGGAAAAAAATTCAAAAGACGACTATTTCTTGAGGTACTTTCAGTATAAATTTCAGTACTCATAAATAAATTTCAGCACCCATAAATAAGTTTTTTTCAAACACAGCTACAAATTGTGTTTGGCTGTTTTATAATACAACAGCAGAGCTGAGAAGTTGAGACAGACTCACAGCATCTATTCTAGTTTTTTTTGTTTTGTCTTTTGTCATTTTGAGACAAGGTCTCCCTATGCAGTTCAGGCTGGCCTTGAGTTCACTTTGTGGCCCAGGCTGGTCTCAAACTTGCAATGATCCTCCAGCCTCAGCATCCGAGTGCTGGAACTACAGGCATGCACCACCACATCTGGCCTAGCTTAGTTCTTTTCAGGGTAAGTTTGGTGGCCCATACTCCAAAGAGAAAATTAATTACGCAGAGGTGTATCAGCAGCCACCCCAAGCCCTCTGAGAAACTCCCCTAGTAGGAGCTGGAGTGGGGCGGCACTCAACGAAGCTGCTGTCCATTGCAGTTATGGCAGTGTGCTGGGGACATCACCCAAGCTGCTAGGACCCAATGATGGAGCAGCCTGGGCCTGCAGGAGCCTGCCTGATTGGTACACCTCAACCAGTAAACAACTCTTCTTTCTTTCAACGCCTCTCTAGTGCCCTCTGCTGGCAAAGCTTCAACTCTACTTTGCTGCAGCAGGCTAAAAGACAGACTAACCCAGTAACAGGTACCCTCTGTAACCCCACTGCCTTTTAGCTGCTCTTCTGATGCTATTCTTGCTAAAGTCAAGGGCAACATCCGAACAGCCAGTGAATTCTCCCCACAGTCCTTCACTGTGATGTCTGCCCATTCCCTGCTCCCTGTTATCTAAATTATCTTCATTGCTTTCTCCTGGTTATTTTCCTCCTGTGTTGGCTCTGAAAAAAACAGATGTTTCCAGGACTTGTTCTCCATTCTGTTTTTCTTCCTGGAGAATTTCATCCATTCCCTGCCCTTAGTTGCCATCTACATCTAGAGTGTTGGGGCACAAATACAATGTAGAATAGTGAATTTATAGATATTTATAAAATAGCAAATTTATAGGTACTTCATGATACAAATTAGAGAGCAATTAAAAGTCTCTGACCAAGTTTCTGCTGCTTCTGCTGAATTCAGTTGACCTTGGCAGCGTCTAAAGCCCAGCCACACACCTCTGATAAGCACTGAGTCAGAGTAACTGTCTATAGCTTAAGGCACCCTGGGCTATTCAAGGACATATTTAACTATGGTCACCCTGTAAGGGCCCCCTCCGCTTGTTCCTGGAATGTCTCTACAGTACAATAAACAATGCCTTTGTTTCAACGAATCTGTTCCAGTCTGCCTATCAATGTATGACTCAATGCATGTAACCAATTATGTAACATTTTGTCACTTGCTTTGTGCTTCCCACTTCTAAATGCTGTATGAATTAAACTCTTTGTAAACTCAGTGCTGTTGCCTTTGGGAGTGATCCTGCAACAGTCTGTGGCATAGATTAAATGCTGCCTTCTTATCTCCATGGTGCAAAATGTCTTCCTTTCAGTTTGACTTGGGAATTTTCTTGCAACAGGAGGAGACCAGAAGCACCATCCCCATTTCTGTCCTTCATCCTGAGGTTGTTTTGTTTTGCTTTTTGTCTTTTTGAGACAGGGTCTCACTATGCTGCAGCTCAGCTGGCCTTGGGCTCACTTTGTAGCCCAGGCTGGTTTTGAACTCATGATTCTCCTGCCTCAACCTCCTGAGTGCTGGGATTACAGGCAAGCACCACCACACCTGGCATCCTGAGTTTTAGACTAGACTATAAGTTCATGAAACTGGGCTTCAGTGATAGCATCTTCCTCCCCAAACCTATTTCATCTCCCACGCCCAGTGCTGGGAATCCCCAGGGCCTCATGCATGGTAAGCTGGCACTTAGCACTGAACTTTATTACTAGCTCCACCTCATCTCTTGTGTTCTCAGGGTCCATCAATGGCTTCACCATGAACCAAATCCCAAAGGCCTCTCACTTCTGTTCTTTTAGTCATCAGGCCCTGTGAGTCTCACTCAGAAATAAATGCCCCTCTCACTCACTCTCTTTCTCTCTCTCTCCCCCTTTCTCTCTCTCTCTCTGGTACCAAGAATCAAATTGAAGACTTCACTGTTAGGTTTTTTGGTACAATAGAGAGACAAAAAGAAAAAGAGGACTTTATTGAGGACATGAAGACAAGTGCACAACTCACAGGGCTCCTCTTATCTGAGAAAAAGGGAACTGGGGTTTATAAGGACTTTGTCTAGAGGTGGAGTTTGAGGGGCAGACATTAATCATGTATTAGGAACTGATTAACATTTTATTTGCACATGTGAGAAGGGAAAGAGGAAGTTGTATTTAGGGGTGAGGGAAGAAAGGAGAGGAAGTGGTCATTAGGGAGATAGGCTATTGTTTTTTGTCCTTCCACCATGTTAGACCACCACCATAATAGTCAGCAATATATACTCTGGCAGGAACCTACCATTCACATCCCTTTGTCATTAAGAAAGGGTGATGACTCTCCCAGGCTGATTCCTGCTGACCAGGGGCATCGTGTTGGAGGTTAGGAGAGTTAATGGGATGACAGTTAATGCCCATGTAGAAGCTGGTGCTAGGTGTTTCCCCAAGACAAGGAGTTCACTTTTCATGAAGGCTCACATCCTAGATTGGAGAAATCTTGAAAAAAGTTTAAAAAGACAAGTGCTATGAGGATGCAGGTCATAATCAAAATTAAAGGACCCAGAAGAGGTAGAAGAAAGGGAACTCATGGTCCAAATGTGTCATTCCACCAGACCATGGTGAGGAGGAAGAATATCCATAGCCTAGCTGTTGGTGCTTTTTGTCCAGGTAGTTGTAGAGACTTTTTACCTTGTCTGCGATGATCCCTGACTCATTTATAAAGTCAGCAGCATTCTTCTCCTAGCATTGCACAACTGCCACGTTTTTCAGCAGTTGGGACATCAAGAGCATGGTGGTTTTGGGGAGAACTGCTGCAAGGCTATTAACTTGGTTTTGGAGGGTGTGCATGGTTACTGATATGTCATCTAACTGTTGCTGGAGCTCCAAAGACAGCTGGTGGTAAAGATGAACAGTGAGCCTACCCTCCTACCTGGAAGCCAGCTCAGACTACAGAAAGGACACCCAGACCAATTAGGACTGGGATGTGGGCTGCCTTTGTCTTTCCGATGAAATGCACATCCTAGGACTGAGATAAGAGAGAGAGCTCTCTAGAGTCTGGAGCGTTTACTGTCAGAGCCAGAACAAGAACAGCCAGGGTATAGGTTTCTGTCAAATGAGGAGGAAGGCAAGTGTCTTATTTTTCTTATTGTTGAGACAAATACCTGATGCTCCAAGTGAAGCAAGGGAAGGTTTATTTCTTACAATTTTGGAAGTTTCAGTCCATATTTAATTGGCTCCAAGGCAGAGTGGTAATGACTGAAGCAGCTGTTCATGGCCACTGCAAACAGCAAAGTGTGAACTAGGCAAGAGAGAGAAGACATGCCTTCTTCCCACTGGTACATTGTATGCTGGCTCCACCCCCAGGAGGGTGTAGCACTCAAACCACCAATCCGAGCACTAGACAACGAACCAATCACAAATGCTAGATTTAGCCATGTCCATGATTACATGAGGCTTGGGGGAGGGCATTTGAACACAAACCATAACAGCAAGTGTAAACTCCTGTCTTGTAGCTTAGAAGCCATCCCCTGGGTGGGGGGGAAGATTTCATGTGTGTGATGCAATGGGCACAGTGGGGAAGCTCTTCCAGCTGAAGAGAGATTAGACAAGTAAGATTAGTTGATCATTGTTCTAAGTTGTGAATAGAGAAAGGGCCTATTATTGCTGGGTTAAGTGGAAAGGATAAGTGGGAGGTATTCCAGTATGTAGGATCAGCCATATAAAGGTCTTGTCTGTATGGAATGCAGAGCCAGCATTCTTTGAAGTTTGAGGAGGGAGAGAGGGTGTCACATGCATGAGTGAGAAGATGAAGAATAGGAGGGAGTTGGTTTTGTAAGACGGTATGTGGTAGTAAGGTTGGGTTTATGGAACTGTTGATGATGGGTAAAGAGTTATGAGTTTGCTCCTTAAGGTGAGATAATTACCCTATTGTGGGTCCAAAGGGTAAAACCATAGGCCCCAAGTTTTACCCAGAAGATTTTGGGGATCTTACGCATTTGAGATCTAAGCATTACTCATGTGGAGTAGTTTTCATTGACACTGTTAATCTAAGCTGAGATATATGGATCTGATCATTTCCATGTCCCTTTAGTTTCTGGGTATATACAGATGGTTTCACATCCCCATTTATCAATGTAAAAACAATAGGGACCCACACATAAGTGTCGATGTGTGGATAGTTGGGGGGGTTACAACTAGGCCATTTTCATGGCAGCATATGTCTAACAGGACAACTAGAGCATACATTCCATGGCTTCTGTTTTTGTCCCAAGTCTGAGTATAGGGCACAAGATGACAGTAGGGAATGTCAAAAGTGAACATGGGGTTAGATGGAATGAAGCTGTGAGAGGCAATTATCCCCTCTTCAATAATGTAAGAGTAAAACTGTATGCAGGACTTGACATTGGTCCAAGGATTAGGCTGGAGGGAGTGAGAAGCATGAGGAATGTAAGGTCTAAGAGTTGAATTATGTTTGGAAAATGCAGATTTGAGACTCAGGATACTTTATCAGGCAAGTGAGAGCATAGATTCCCACTGTGACTATCCCATAGAAAAAAAGAAATGCTACTTTGTGTACAGTATGAAAGTCTTTTGGGAATACTGCCCAGAACCTAACAGCAAAGAGGAAAACTCTTAAGAGAATAAAGAGTTGTGTCTCATGAGAATAGCAGTATATTAGTCAGGTTGGAGGTTTATTGAGGAGTTTTAGTGATGTGTAAGCATTTGGGAGACAGGAGATGTCACGACCATTCAGGATGTTTGGAGCCCAAGTACTAGGGTTAGGAGGGCACCACTGAGCCTGAATGACATGGAACCAAAATGGTAGTCCAGTGACCTTGGTTGCTGTCAGTGTTGTGAGGAAGACCAGGTAGGGGTCACTCCACTTCAGTTGCAACCTTGTGGACTTCGAAGATTTGAAATAAATTAGGTATGGGAGGATCTGCCTTGTTTCCATTGGATGGTTGGAGAGGCAGAGATCAGCATGTTGCCACAACAAGTGTCAGAGGAAGAAGAGAATTGAGATATAGTCAGCAAGAGGAGGGAGATTTTGGGAACTGTGGGAAACCACACAGACAACTCTCCTTGACTCTCCTTAAAAGAGCAACCATCTCCATTTTGGATAAACTTGGCCTTATCTCCATGTATAGATATGTACAGATCTGGCTAGGTTCTTTGCCTCTTAAATTGGCTTTAAGCAATGTAAATTAAGCATAGCATGGGTAGTACAGATGGGATTGGAGGCATCCCAGACTATGGGATTGACAAGAAAAGGAGGGAGGGGAAGGGTTGGGTTGGTGGCATGCTGTGATGGTGTTTGGAGGATGAGAGCCATGGGGAAGGAGAAGGTAAAGGAGAAGTTAAGATTCTGGAAATCCCTTCCCAAAAGGGTTGTGGGACATGTTAGTATTGCCAGAAAGCTATGGGTGAAGAAGAAAGTTTGGAACCTGCAGGGGATGGGTCCTATTTGAAGAGGCTATGTAAGCTGGCCATCAACATCCACTACAAAGACTTTAGATCTAGTACAACAGCCGGTTAACTCAGGAAGAACACTGTATGTGGCCTCTGTGTCTATAAGTAAAGAGTATCTTACCTGAGATCTCTAGTGAGATTTGGGGCTCCACAAAGGATACTGTATTGGGGGTGATGAACCCCAATTCCCTGTCAATTTTCTTCAGCAATAAGTCCAAGTAGATCAGCCAGCTGGGGATATAGCTCAGTGGTACAGTGCCTGCATGGCAAAGCACAGAGTTGTACATTTGTTCCCCAAAACAAAACAAAACAAAAACAAAACAAAGAAAAAAACCCAGAACCAAGTAGATCAGCCAGTGATGAGTCCAGTGGTGATGAGATTTCCTGTGAGGGCAAGGAATTGGTGGATGGCTTACTTGTTCTTTGGTGGCCAGGATAGTCGCACTTCCAATGGCCCTTGAGGTTGTAGAGGGGGCAAGGCCCTGGTGGAAGTCATGGGTTGGGGCATTCTCATGCCCAGTGTCCTTCTTTGCCACACTTAAAGCATGCTTGGGCAGCTCCACCTTGGTTTGGTTTACCTGTCTTAGGAGCCCCAAATGCCACTGCTAAGAGATCAGTTTTATATTTAGCAAGTTTTTTTTTTTTTTTTTTTTTTTTTTTGGTGCCTCTTGTTCCTCCTTTTGTTTTTGATCCCTATTGTTGAAAACATAAAAGCCCATATTAAGGAGATTTCCCTGTGGGGTTCAAGGACCAAACTCAGCCTTTTGTAGTTTTGCCTGAATGTCAGGGGCAGACTGGGAAATAGGAATAACAATTGTCCCTTCAGGAGAATCTGAGTATACATTAGTAAACTTAATTAGTATGTTCCTAAGATGTGTGAGAAACACAGCAGGCTTTCAGCCTCTTGGACCTATTCCAGAAGGTTGCTGTAGTTAGTATGTTTGTTAAGTCTCATAATTATACATTAAATCATCTTATATGCTTTCTAAGAGCCCTCTCCATTTTGATAATTGCATTTAAGGTCCTGTTCAGGCACCATAACAGGCCCAGGGTCCTTTTCAGTAGTTTTGCCTTATGTCTATGATTGGCTTTCACTTTAGCCACTTGCCATAGTTGTGCTGTGAGGGTGGTGTTTGCAATCACATAAACATCCTTGAAATGTAAGTCATGACAATTAGTTATAAATTCAAACTCTTTAATATAGGTTTGTGGACAATTAGTTATAAATTCAAACTCTTTAATATAGGTTTGTGGGTTAACCTAATTTATGGTTAATCTGGGATAGGTTGGCAAGGGAAAAGGGATAATGGATATGAACTAGTCCCTCAGGACCAGCCTGTTCCCAAAGGGGGATAGGGATTGGGGCTGAGAAGACTGTTGAGTAGGAGGCATAGATGGCCACTGGACATCCAATCACCCAGCAGGTGTTTGTGGGCAGTTATGGGGTGATCAACCATAAAATGGTCACTTGTCACCATGTGATAGGGAAGTACAAGATGCTGATTGGGTACCGTGTGGTCCACAACAAGATGGCTGCTGTTGGTCACATGATGAAGGATCATAAGATGGCAATGGGTCATCATGTGACCTGGAACAAGATAGCTGCTAATGATCATGTGATGAGGGGCTGCAAAATGGTGGCTGTTTACCATGTGGCCTGTCACAAGATGGTGGTAGGCTGTTACATGGTGAGAGACTGCAACATGGCAGCAACTCTCCATGTGACTTGAAGCAAGATAGCTGCTAAGGACCACATGATACTGTGTTGCAAGATGGTGGTCAAATACCATCTGGTTTATTAGATGGCTGAGAGACATGAGATCAAGTGTGGTGAGTGGGGAGGGGGAATGGCGATAGGGGAGCACAGGAGGAGGAAGAAGAGGAACCATCAAGCAGGATAGATGGTTCAGGTTGAGGAGAATGAGGAATCTGAGATTGAGAGAAGGGAGTAAAGGAAGAGCTAGAAGCTACTGGGGATGAGGAAAGAGAAGAGGGTGCGATAGGAAGCTCAGGAACCTCTGGTCAAGAAGGCTGAGGAGTTTGGACTTGGGGTTATGGGGGAGGGGGAATAAAGACAGGAGGCACATTGGAGTCCAATGGGGATGAAGGGATAGAATCTGGTGGAGCAGTGTGGGCCAGCAGTACTTGGGCCACCTTATCTGACTGAATAAGTGATGTGTGCATCTTCAGACTAAAAAAGGCCTAAACCTAAGGGATCTCTGATCATTTGCCATTGTGATGACAAAAGTTATCTAAATCTTTTTTTTTTTTTAAGTTATCTAAATCTTGAAGGATAGAGGAGTCAAAAGCTCCCCGCTCAGGCCACTGGCTGCCATTGTCAAGTTTGTAAGTCTGCCAAGCCACCCAGCAGTAAAAGAACAGATTTTTGGGTTTTACGGTCTCCTGGAGACTATGGGGGCCAAGGTTACAAACAAGGCACCCTAGTGGTGTGTCTTTTTGAGGATGAGAAGTATTTCCTATAGTGACTGAATTAGAGGTCAGCCAAGAGCTATGGCTAAAATAGCCTGGGTCACACTTATCAAAAGAAGTTGTCACTTGTTTTAAGAGTGTGACAGAGAGAAAACGCCAACACCTGTTTTCATCAGCAGCACTGAGAGTGCTACAGGAGGATAACAGCCCTGCCTTGGGACTCAAGGTGCATGAGGGTAGTTACTTTTTTTTTTGGTACCAGGGATTGAACTCATGACCTCATGCTTGCCAGGCAGGTGCTTAAGCCACTGAGCTAAATCCCCAGCCTGAGGGTAGTTACTTTTGTCCAAGGGACATACAGGAGGTCTCCTGATACGGGCGCATGTGTTTCTGAGACTGAGACACTGAGAAACTGAGACAGGAAACCCCAAACTGAGGGGTAGCTTACCTGTGAGAAATGCAGTGGATCTGTGTTGAATGCAAGATAGCAATGGCAAATAGGCAGGTCCTGGAGGGAAGGAGTGTGGCTCATAGGCAGGGGAAGCTCAGAACCAGGGGTGACCCCCAGGAGCCATATGCCCTGCTAATCTGTCATGGCACCAAAATGTTAGGTTTTCTGGTACAATAGAGAGACCAAAAGAAAGAGGCCTGTCTTGAAGATCCCAAGAGGAATGCACAACTCACAGTGTTCCTCTCACCTGAGACAAAGGAGGTGAGGTTTGTATGGATTTTGGCTATAGGCGGCGTTTGAGCATTAATGACATTAATGGGCATTAACGACGTGTTAGGAACTGACTGGAGTTTTCTTTGCACATGGGAAGGGAAAGAGAAAGCTGTATTCAGGACTGAGGGGAAAAAGAAGATGAAGTGGTCATTGGGGAGATAGGCTGTTGTTTTTTGGCCTTCTGCCATGTTAAATCACCACCATAACAGTCAGCAATTTATACTTGGGCAGGAACCTATCACTCACATGACCTCTAGCTTCTCTTATACATTCACTGATCTCTGCCACCAGTCTATTCCTTCCCCAGTCCAAACACTACATTTACCCCAAAATGATTTGCCTCAAGTTAATCAAAACTCCCTTCCAGCTGGATATCAAACAGAGTACTTCAATGATTAGGCAAGCACTCTACTATTGCTCTATATCCCCAGCTCCTTGCTGGTTACTTTTAGAATTTAAGTTTCCCATGTGGGACTGGAAAATACATGAAATTTCAGAAAGACATAACTATTTGACATAAATTTACATAGAAATTTACTATCAAAGGTCAATCTGTGAGTGGGTATGGTGGTGCCTCTAATCCCAGCTACTTGGAAGACTGAAGTGGGAGGATCACAAGTTTCAGGCTAGCTTGGGCAACCTGGTGAGATGCTGTCTCAAAACAAAAAATAAAAAGGGGCTAAAGATATAGCTCAGTAGTAGATGACCATAGGATTCACTTCTCAGTACCATAAAAAGAAAAAAAAGTTGATAACTATACATGTTTGGAAAAAGATAATGCTGAAACAAAATGACTATCCAATTTCAGTTTCAAGCTGGTCTCCAAACAGGTCAAAGATTATTCTTCTCAAAGACATTTTTTAGAAAAAAGTATGTTAAGGCCATTGTTATTAGTCTGGACAAAGAATATCTAAAATCAATGTTTTTAAATTTTTTTGTACTAGGAATTGAACCCAGAGCTACATTCCCAGCCCTTTTTGTAAGAGGTAAACTATTATTAACTGGTCCATATTACATTAACCTCTCTAATAAGCCCTTATTCTTAGACTTGGTATGGTCAACCTGTGGACAAGGACATGCAGGATGTATAGACTTACTCCAGAGATAAGAGTCTCCTTGAATCTTTAGCCAACAGGCTAATTACAAAGAGAAATATAGAGGGGCCAGGGAATTAGCTCAGCAGCATAAGCACCTGCCTGGCAAGTTCAAGGTCATGAGTTCGTCCCCAGTGTAAAAAAAAAGAGAGAGAGAAATACAGAGGGAGGAAGGGGTAAAAAGGCAAAGCAGGGGTGAGGTGTGTGTGAGGGTGGTTAACACCAGGTATAAGATGAAATAGATTGCTCTGGATAGACTGTGAACCCCAGATCCCAGGCCATGGAAGATGGTTTGGGCAGAAAGGGACTCCTATGAGTTAGGGATAAAAACACACAACTTCTCAACTGGTGTGTGCCTGTATCTGTATGGGTACCACTCTTGCTAGAGTTTGTAATAAAAGCCTTACTTTTGCTGCCTCTGGAGTCCAATTCTCTTTTTACTTTTGGTCTGGACAAGTGAGATCATTTCTTACACTTTTTTGTATTTTTGTTTTTGGAGACAAGGTCTCATTATGTAGTACAGACTGGCCTTGAACTATAGCCCAGGCTAGCCTCAAACATGCAATGATTCTCTTGCCTCAGACTCCTGAGTGCTGGGATTACAGGCATGCACAACCACGCTTGGCTCCTTCTTTTATATTTTTAATTTTGAGACAGGGTTTAACTAAGTTGTTAAATTGCCAAGGCTAGGTTTGAACATGAGATCCTCCTGCCCCACCTTCCAGAGTGCTAGGATTATTGGAACGTACTACTATACCTGGCTTCATCAGCTATCTTCTCAATTAGGGTACATATTTCTTGTCCTCTGCCAAGTCAGCCATGCCCATTTAAGTCTATCACAAGTGGCAATAACTTCCCAAAACAACAAACATATGTAAAAACTTAAAAAATATCTGACAACCAGTAAAATGTTGAAAAGTTATCCCATGTTATTAACTATGAATACATATTAAGTACCTATATCTGTACTTTCCAGTAGTTTAGTAAGAAAGGTAAGTGAACTGATAAATATGAGAGATAATCCGGTGAAAATGCAACTAATTACATCTGGGGAAAACAAACAGGTTTTCCAGAGGAAAGATTTGTGCTCAGGGATGAAGGACAATCAGAGTTTGCAACACAAAGAGAAAAAAGGGCTGTCGGGAGTAGAGGGTCAAGTCTGCAGCAGCCATGAATTTGGAAGGAAGAGAAGTTCAGAGCTCAGATCAGAGTTGTGCGGAGAGGAGTGGAGAATGCTGCTGAGAAGGTAGTCTGCAGTTAGACTGTCCCAGTTTTCTTTAATCATCTAAGGCAACTGAATTTTAACATGCAGGCCAGTGGTTTCCAAATTGAGCTGATTGTCAGGAATCCCTAGGAAGCTATAGTATTTGAAAAGATTGAAACCGGGTGTGGTGATGGTGGTTTATCCCTGAGGCGACAGGATTCACCAGTCCTGAAGGCTAGTCTGGGCTACACAGTAAATTGAAGGCTACTCTGGCCATGGTGAGACCTTCACACACACACACACACACACACACACACACACACACACACATACACACACACACTGGAAGATCCTCTTCCAGAAATCACAACTCATTATATGTGAGTGGAGTCCCAGAAATGGGTTTGAGTGATTTGTTTTGTTTTGTTTTTTGAGACAGTGTATGTAGCCCACTATGTAGCCCAGGCTGGCCTCAAACTGATAGTGATCCTCCTGCCTCTGTCTCCTGAATGCTGGGATTACAGGTCTGTGCTGCTGAACTCTGCTTGTGAATTAAATTTTGTGGCCACTTCCGTGGGCAAAGAGTAAACCAAACAGAAGAATATAGTTAACTTTCTTAAGGGAGTTAAGTCCTTACGATGGATTCACTGCCTCCTGTCTTTGCTTAGTGTTTTCAAAAATTTACCCTCTTATCCACGTGTGGTGACCCAAGTCTGTAGTCCCAGCACTCTGGGAGGCTGAGGCTTGAGGCTGGCAAGTTTGAGTGGAGTCCAGCTTGGGCAATTTAGGGACGACTTAGTGATAACCCGGTCTCGAAAGAAAAAAAAAAAAAAGCCTGTAACCCCAGCACTTGGAAGGCTGAGGCAGGAGGATGGGTCGTTGCAAGTTTGAGACCAGCCTGGGCTACAAAGTGAGCTCAAGGCCAGCCTGAACTGCATAATGAACGAGGCCATCTCAAAATAAATAAATAAATAAATAAATAAACAAACAAACTTTAAAAAATACCCCTTAAGATTAAAATAAGAATTTTCACCCCCGCACTCATTGTCTAAGGCATCATTTTTGTTATCTACTGTATTACTTGAATCCACTCATTAGAATGTAAGCATTACAAAGGCTGTGATTTTTCCTGTCTTTTTGTGCTCTACCAACTGAGCTACACCTTCAGCTTCTAAGCATGTGTTTGCATAAATGTATGAACCGACGGTGGCCACAATGAGAATTTGGCCTGTAGGGAGCGGCAGGGAGGCCGAGGAGGATAACCTTGAAATACTGAAGTTGGCAGTTTGCTTAAAGGGGAAGGAAGAGAGCCAGAGGGTCACAAGTTTTACAGTTTTCTTTGTTTTCTAGGTTCTTCGTTGTCCCACCCTCACACTTCCGGGCGCGGATAAAATTTAATACCTGCGGGACCTCCCACCTGATTGACACCTCCCCGGCTCGTCTTCTTACCCAGTCACAAGTCGCGGAGTGTTTAAAACAGACACTTGATCTTTAAAGATGCGCGTCTGCGGGTCAGTTTGCGACCTGGCCGCAGGCATGCGCAGTAGCTTACAGAGCCCCGGCGTGCGCGGGAAACTGGGCCGCGTCCCTCTCTGATTTGCTGTCGCAGTGGACTCCCGCCCACAGAGCGCAGCGCTGCATGCTGATTGGGTGTGTAGGCAGAGGTCGGACGCTGCCGGAGGAGCGAGGGAGGGGTGGCGGGAAACAGCCTAGGTGGTGCGGGGTCGCGAGGTTCCTTCAGCCTGACTGTGGAGAGGCTTGGAAATGGCGGTGCAGCCTAAGGAGACGCTGCAGCTGGAGAGCGCGGCCGAGGCCGGCTTCGTGCGTTTCTTCCAGGCCATGCCGGAGAAGCCGACCACCACTGTGCGCCTCTTCGACCGTGGCGACTTTTACACGGCGCACGGCGAGGACGCGCTGCTGGCAGCCCGCGAGGTGTTCAAGACACAGGGGGTGATCAAGTACATGGGGCCGGCAGGTGCGGGCCGGGCCGGGGCCCTGGGCGGCAGGCGGTGGGGCTTTCCCGTGCAGAGTGGGGTCCCGCTGCCTCCATCCGCGCCGCGGTTTCCGAGCCCGGGCGCCCGCGCCTGAACTCGGGGCCCAGCTTCGCGGGGAGTCCGCGGGCCGGCGGTCAGTGCGCCGCGTGCTTCGTCTTCAGACAGATCCCCTTAAAGCCCCGGGAAAGGGTGGATGGTGGAAGGTGCCGCGGCCAGGAGACCCCTGCATGCCTCCCACTCCTTTGCCCGCGCGACGCAGTGGTGAGGTGGATAGGACCTGGTGCCTATCCTGGAGCTCTGCTGCCAGATTCAAGTCGGACTCTCTTGCCTGCTTGCCTTGGAGCCTGGGGAAGATCGATCATTCAAATTCAACTCGTCATTCAGTGCCTTTGTCTCCTCGCCCCACTTGTCCAGCACCATTTCTTCCAGGAAAGCTATAGTTTCTCACCCTGCGTGGGTTTGGTGCTCTAGATAGTTCCTGTTGATCTCTTTTCCTTGGTTCTATTGCTTTTCCTTTCAGTGGTGATAAGGGAAAGAACATTCTAGGAATTAGGGACTGGAGATTCTGGTCCAGGTGCTGCCGCTTGCGGAGGAGCTGTTACTGAGAAAAGATGCTTCATTCGTGAGACCAGAGTGTGTTGTTTGTGAGGCAGGGTCGTGGAAGCTAGATAAAGAGGCTATCTTTGCTCTCATAGAGCTCATTCTAGTGAAAAACGATGCAGATGTCTTCACAGTTCAGAGTGAAGGCCCATGGAGGTGAATACCAGAACCAGTTGGTCAAGAGTCATAGAAGCAGGATCATCAAGGACTGGAGATGGTAGATGAGGTGTTATGTGAGATGCTAAATTCTGTCTGAGACTTGGAAGACTAGGAGTTTGCTGAGGTCCAGGGTCAGAAAGGAAGTAAATTGATATGGATGAGATGAGATCAATCACAAAAGACATAGTGGTTTTTTTTTTTTTTTTAATGTTAGAGATTGTACCAAAAGACTCTTGCATGCTAAGCACGCGTTCTACCACTGAGCTACACTCCCAACCTTGAACTCCAAGGATCCTCCGGCCTCAGCTTCCCAAGTGCAGGGATCACAGGTGTGCGCCACCATGCCTGGTCAATTTTTGATTTGTTTTTGAGACTGGGGCTTGCTATGTAGTTTAGGCTGTCCATGAACTCAGTAGCCCAAGCTGGTTTCAAACTTTCCCTTCCCTTGTTATTTGAACAGTTTCTATTTCACAATAACTATTACACATTGTGGTCCTTATTTGCACTGTTTCTCATATTAGAGAAACAATGTGATATTTGCATATGTGTGTCCCACTCATTTTACTTAAGAGAATGATTTCAAAGTGCATCCATTTACCTAGAAATGTCTTGAGCTTATCCTTCTTTATGGCACAGTAGTACTCCATTATATGAAAGAACTATGCCTTGTTTATGCATTCACTGGTTGATGGATATTTGGGCTGTTTCCAAGATTTGACTATTGTAAACTGCACTGCTATATGATCACCAAACATGGGTGTGCATATATAGCTTCGATATGATGCCTTTAATTCTTTCAGGAAGATACCAAGAAGGGGAATAGCTGGGTCGAATGGGACCTCTAGTCCTAGTTTATTGAGGAATCTCTGCATTGACTTACGAAGTGATTGTACCAGTCTACACTCCCACTGACCATAGAGGATTCTTTTTCCCCCACAGTCCCTCCAGCATTTGATATCGGCTGATTTGATAATAGTCATCTTTTCTGCCCCACAGTAAATTTTAGAATATTTTTGTCACTCCAAAAAGAAGCTTTGAGTGCGTGTAGTGGTGTACACCTGTAATCCCAGTTACTCAGGAGACTGAGGCAAAAGGATTGCTGGAAGTTTGAGGCCAGGCCTGGGCTCTGTAGTAAATTTAAGGCCAGCCTAAACTACAAGTGAGACCCTGTTTCAAAAAACAAATAAAAGAAGCTCTGTACCTGTTATTTGTTAGTTTCCTCTACATTCTTGCTAGCCCAAGGCCACCATTAATTTACTTTCTGTCTCTAGATATGCTTATTCTGGATGTGACATGTAAATGGAATCACATAAAATGTGGCCTTTTGTTTCAAGGATCATCTCCATTGTCAGTACTTTATTCCTGGCTATTGCTAAATTATTTCATTGTGTGTATATCCTACATACAGTATTTAGTCATTTATTAGTTAATGCTTGGACTTATACTTTTTTCCCATTATTGTACTGGGGATTGACCCAAGGTGGCTACGTAGTAAATTCAAGGCCATCTTGGACTACATAGCAAGACCTCTGTCGGAAATCAAGCAATAAGACAAACACAAAACAGAAAAGAAAGAGCGATCTGTCCAACTCTTAAGAAATGTCACTGTGCTGAATTTACTAAATTGAAAAATGGTGAGCTGGGCACAGTGGTACACACCTGTAATCCCAGAACTCGGAGGCTGAGGCAGGAGGATCATTGCAAGTTCAAGACCAGCCTGGGCTACAAAATGAGCTCAAGGCCAGCCTGAGCTGCATAGTGAGATCCTATCTCAAAAAAAGAAAAAGACAAAAAACTTTGAATTACTCATCTGTTTATTTTTGTAGTACTGGGACTGAACTCAGGACCTTCATGCTGAGCTATATCCCTGGCTCTTTTTTATTATTTTGACATAGTTTTGCTGAGTGACTAAAGATTGTCCGAATTGACCTTGAATTTGTGATCCTCACTCCTGCCTCAGCCTCCCAGAGTACTGAGATTATAGGCATACATCACCACTTGTATTTTTCTATTTCCTTCCTTTCCACTGGAACCCAGTCTTCCCTTCCCTTTTCCCCTCCCCTCCCCTTCATCTCCCTTCTCCCATCCCTTTTCCCTTCCCCTTCCCTCCAGTTTTCATCTTCTTTTCTCCCTTTGTTTCGTCCCTGTATTGGGAACTGAACCTAGGGCCTTTGCACTGAGCTACGTATCCAACCTTTTGTTTTTTATTTTGAGACATGATCTCCCTAAGTCACTAAATTGACCTGTGAAAGTACTGGAGTTACAAGCATGCATCACTTTGCCCCATTTATCTGTCATTTATTTATTTATTTAGGATTTTTGAGACTGGGTCTGACTATGTAACCCAGGCTGGTCTTAAAGTCACAGTTATCCTTCCTCAGCCTCCTGGGTGCTGGCATTGTAGCACCCACGCTGCCACGCCCAGCTGTCTTGTTTTTTAAAAATCGGGAGATTTTTTTTTTTGGTACTGGGGCTCGAACTCACGACCTCATGCTTACCAGGCGAGCACTTGAGCCCCAGAGCTAAATCCCTGGCAAAATTTCTTGAAAACACTCAGATTTTGAGTTTTTGTTGGTTTTGTTTTGGTTTGTTTTTAATTTTGAAACAGGGTCTCCCTAAATTTTCCAAGCTGGGCTTGAATTCAGTCCTTCTGCCTAAGTCTCCCAGAGTTCTGGGATTATAGTTGTGTACCATCATGCCCAGTTTGAGGGCTTTTTTTTTTTTTTCCAGACATGGTTGTGCTATATATTTCAGCAAGAATGAATGAATTATGATACAGTCTAGGCTGGCCTGGAACTCACTGCAGTCCTTCTCTTTCAACCTCCTGAGTGTTGGAACCACAGGCATGCACCACCATACCTGGCTAGTCACCATTTTTCCCTGTCATAATCTGGGACCAAAAAAAAAAAAAAATCAGTGCTTGATAACCAGTGTAATGGAAGGTTGAACTAATGGGAGAACACTCTATGTTGGGAAGATTGTGTTAGGTGCTTCAACATTTACTACCTCAAATCCCCAAATCAATTATTAATATACTTAAAATTTTTCTTTTTTAGGAGCGAAGACTCTGCAGAGTGTTGTGCTTAGCAAAATGAATTTTGAGTCTTTTGTAAAAGATCTTCTTTTGATTCGTCAGTATAGAGTTGAAGTTTATAAGAACAAAGCTGGAAATAAGGCATCCAAGGAAAACGACTGGTATTTGGCATTTAAGGTAATAATGTTTTAAAATTTATCCTTCTTAAGTGTAGGAAAAAATCTGAAGAATTCAGTGGTATGTTTTAGTTTTTTAAAATTTACTTATTTATTTTTGTTTGTTTGTTTTTTGAGACAGGGTTTTGCCACATATACAGGGCTGTATTATGTGGCCTTGAACTCATTGTGTATCCTGCCTGGCCTTAAACTCACAGCAGCTTTCCTGCTTCAGCCTCCTGAGTGCTGGGATTACATACAGATGTACGCTACCACAATTTAAATTAGAATTTTTATAGGTCCACACTAAGAGATGAATTTGAATACTTTGAGCCCTGTCACTGCTCCTAAAACATAACTGTGGATAATGAACGCATATACTGTGGATTTTTTTTTGACCTGCACGTTTGAATGCAGTTCTAAGGAAACACTTGATTTTACTATTTTTGAAGTGTATTGGACAATTTACATGGTTCCCCGTGCCTCATTTGCACTCACTTGTTACATGTTTGCGTCTCTGTGTACATCTTTCCCATTGGAGCGTGACTTCATAGAAGCGCGCAGCACTATTCGTGGTGGTCACATTCCTTGGTGTCCTCATGCACACCTAACACCTTCAAAGAGAAGCAGTGCTGTTGGCTTGTATTTCTTTAATGGCTATTTTCTTCCTCACTAGCAGGTTGGGTCATGCTTTTGTTTGTTTGTATAATCCTTGCACGAGATGGGTTCTCAGTAAGCATTGGCATAAATTAATAGTTAAGGTCACAGGGAAATGAGGCTTATTTTTGAGAGGGGATGAATATGTGGTAAGGTAGGCAGTGCTTTGTGCTGTAGTCAGTAGGTTTCATTTCTCTTCTGTCCCCAGTGGGTGACATTGGCAAACTCCCCAGCCATCTTCTATGTCTGTTTTTCATAAGTGGTAAAATTAGAATTTTTTTTTTTTTTTTTTGGTATCGGGGATCGAACTCACGACCTCGCACTTGCCAGGCAGGTGCTTAAGCCACTGAGCTAAATCCCTGGCCCTAAAATTAGAATATTTTTAAGATTCTTTCTGACTAAAGTCCTCTGGAGGTTTTTCTTTATTGGGAGGTTTAATAAAATATTTATATATTTGATGTAGGTAGTTCAAATAATAATATTCTTCAGTCTTTATTCCATAGTCTTCCTATCCCCTTAAAAATTTAGACATGTATATTGTAGACTTCCCTGGGATTTTCATTGGTACTGTATAGAGAGAAGTAGGATTTATAATTTTAGCCAGTTTGTTTGTGTGTGTGTTTTTAAGATAGGGTCTCACTATATAGTTCAGATTGACCTTGAACTCGGTTTGTACCCCAGGGTACAATTTGAGGTGATCTTCCTATCTCAGCTTCTTGAGTGTTGGGATTACAGGCATGGCAGCCTTTGTTTTGAAAAAATTTCTTTTTTTAGTACTGGGAATTGAGCCCGGGCCTTCACCCTGAGCTGTAGTCTCAGCTCTTTTTAAACATTTTATTTTGAGTCAGGGTCTCACTAAATTGCCCAGGCTGGATTCAAACTTGTGATCCACTTGTCTCAACCTCCCAGAGAGCCAGGTTACAGTGCGCCACCATGCCTGGCTCTAGCAGAAGTTTTAAAGATGAATTCTTTTTACCTCTCACCATTAAGGACAGGGGAAAGTGCTTTTTTTAAGGTTTGTTTTGTTTTATGGAGTAAACAGTTAAAATCACGGAGTGCTGAGCTAATATTCCCAATACTTACAGATTTTAAAATTTTTACAAATTGGTAAATTTTTTTGGTATTAGGAATTGAACTCAGAACCTTGTGCTTGCCAGGCAGGCATTGTGCTGCCGAGCTATATCCTTGGTCCCAATTTTTTTTTTTTTTTTTTTTAATTTTGAAACAAGGTCTTGCTAAGCAGCCCAAGCTGGCCTTGAACTTGGCATCTTCCTGCTTCAGTCTCCCAAATAGCTGATATTACAAGTGTGTACCACCAAGCCAGGTTGGAAAGTCTTAAGATATGTATCTTTTCCCAAATCAAATGATGATGTCTAGCTGCGAATGGTGTCTTCATTCCATTTTAAGAAGTTCCTATCTATGGTTGCTAAAAATGATTTGTTTTTACTTTTATTAATTTACTGATTCTATTGCAAATTATCAGTGATATTTGAAGTTGCTTTTTTTCCCATGTTCTCAGTAGTATATTCAGACCAAGAAAGGCGCCTAGCATCTATTTCAGAGAGTATCATCCTTATGTAAATTTTTATGGACCCTCAGTATCCTAATTGCATTGACTACTGGTTTACTTTTTTTTCCTTTATTTTCTTCATTTCTGCAGATTGAACCCAGGGCTTTTTTTTTTTACTGAGCTATATTCTCAGTCCTTTTCTATTTTGAGACAGGATCTCTCTAAGTTGCCCCGGCTGGGCTTGAACCTGTGATCCTCCTGTCTCAATCTCCCATCGAATGCTGAGATTACAGGTGTGTGCCATCATGCCTGGCTTGATATGAGTTCTTTTTTGAGTGTTTAGTTCTGTTTGTTGTGGTGCTAGGGATTGAAGCCAGAGCCATTCATATGGGAGGCAAGTCCTGTAATGCTGAGTTACATCCCCAGTGGCTGGGTTTGTTTTTGTTTTTATTTTTTATTTTTATTTTTATTTTTTTGAGTGTACTTCATAAGGCCATGTTAGTCCTTTGTACATTGTATATGAAAATAGTGTTTATGTGAGTGATTGAATCAGTACTTTTTTGTTTGACCGTCAGCAGTATTTTTTCATATTAGTTTTGATCAAGATTTTAATCATTAATCTGTAGTTATAAGGAATTTACAATTATGAACAGATAAATGATTTTCATGATATGTTAGACACATTGAAACTAGTTGCTTAAGTTTAGTTATTCTTATGCTCATTTGGAAAGTTATTTTTGTCCTACGACTGTCTCATGTGTAATACAGGTTGGGTATTTCTTCTCATCACTTTTTTTTTTTTTTT
>PVJX010017470.1:0-38323 GCA_004027295.1 Dolichotis patagonum
GATGTCAATTTTAAGGGTAAATTCACCACACTAATGGAAACCTGCTGAGGTCTTATGTTTAGATGAGGGGTTACTGAGTCTCCTGCCAACCCAGTGTGGTTAATCCATTGTAGCCCAAGGTTCTTGGAGGAGAAGTGGGAGCCAAAGATCAGCAACAATACTAGATCCAGGAGGTGTGTGTGGGGGTCCCCCATGGCAGCAGGATGGGTGAGCACAGAAGTGGCCTTCCCTCTGTACTGAAGGTACAGGTTTGAGAGTGAGAGAACAAGTGGGCACAGAAGCAGCCTGCCCTCTGCATTGAAGGTCTGGGGTTCAAGAGTGGTGGGATAGGTGGGTGCAGAAGCAGCCTGCCCTCCATGCTGGAGGTCCAGGGTCCAAGGGTGGTGGGACAGGAGGGCATAGAAGCAGCACGCACTTCATTCTGGAGGTCCAAGGTCCCTGAATTCTGACTATTGTCTTCATTTACTTTTGTGCTGAGAATAGAACTCAATACCCTGTGCTTGCCAAGCAGGAGCTGGTGCTGCTGAGTTATATCCCTGGACTTCTTGTCTTCATTTCTTCATCTTCCACCATAGTATCCACAGGAATTTCAAGATCTGCTCTAGATGAGGTATTTTGGCATCCAAATAGCAACCTGGGATATGAAGAACCTTATCATATAACAGGTAAGAGGACACCTCAATGTGTACACACAAGTAAAATAAGCTCATGAGGGCAAAAGAGCAATATAGAAGCACAGGGGAGAGAAGTGTAGTGATGTCATCTATATTGATTCCATCAGGTATAAAACATGGGGCAAACAGGTTCTCAAGAATGACAGCTGAATATAGAAATGCTTGCTGTGTTATTGAAGCAAAAGATTCCAGTGTAAAGATTTTTAACTAACAAAATTCCTCACCTTTGTGCAAGAGACATGTCCCTGGTTCTGCAAAGAATGAACGGTGAACTTGGAAATATGGAGGTGTATAGGGTAACAAATGTGTGCTCTGTTGAGGGGCCTGAGCATATTCTTATATTTTCCTCTTCTTTGTAGATCTTCATAAGGGAATGTCTTGATAGTCACATGCCTGTTCAGATGACCACAGAAAATTTGGCTAGGAGCACTATCTTAAAACTAAGCCCCAAGCAAAAAAAGTCAGTGGAGCAAAAGTCCCCCCTGCCATAGAACTTGAGCCCCCTAGTTTTGTAAAATCAGTTAAGGAAGAAGCTGTGGGGAGAGAGCAGGGAGGATCTTTCCCCACTGGAGGACTGTTTTGCTGTGATTTGAATTTCACAGCTGCCCAAAGTAAAACTGACAACATTAGCTGTGCCACATGCGCCTAATTCTACTTTCTCAGGTTAAAAAATTTAGGTATGACACAGGCTCAGTCTTTCACCTTTCACAGAGTAGATTCATCCTTTGTATTTACCTTACAATTGGCCCTGAAAGTAAAAAGATGAATGGGTGAATTCTCAGAGGGTTTTCAACATGTCTACCCTGTTGTTGAAACCCAAAAGCCCAAGAACTCAGGAGAAGTTATACATCTTCATGAACTTGTACCCTTTAAGGCCTCAAAAGAATTAAAACCAACTACTGCTATGTATGGTCACACAATCTCTTTTACATTGGGTTTTATGGAGTATCTAGGACCACAGGTTATGGCACATAATGATTGAAAAGGAATGACTAAATCTGTTTAGGTCGAGGGCATTATTTATTGTGGAAGGGAAATTTTTTTTGTTTTGTGCATGGATTAGGCCACTTGCAGTACCACTCACAAAATGGCCATTACAAAAGATATGTTAACCAGAGAAGGTGTCTTTTTTGTCACAAATAACCAACTTTTGATTTTAAAGCATTTAAATAAGTTAAAATAGGTGCCACAAGACATTGAAGGGAACTTCCTTCAAAGGGTAAGACAACACCTGGTCTGATCGCCATTCACCAGGGTGCTGATGAACCTTTTTCGGATGTTGTGGTACATTTATTACAAACAAGTAGTAGAACTATCAACAATAAAGAGGATGGTAAGTTAATTGCCTAACCATTGGCATTTAAAAATGCAAAGAAATTGGGTAAAGAAGCTTTATAAGCCTACAGAAATATGGACTACACTGTCTGAGATGATTCAAATTTGCACAAACATTGACCCCTCATATGTTCAGAAGGCTACCTTGGCAGCAACTATCACTTAGCCTATTCATGCACACCTAAAGGCAAGGGAGGGAACAAAGTTACTTGTTTCAGCTGTTGGGGCAGGGACACCTTGCCTGAGATTGTTCTGTCACTTGTGTCAGCTGTGGGTGGTGTGGGACATTTTGTCTAAACTTTGTCTGCTTCACCTGAAGGGGCAGTACAGCCATTGTCTGTCCCTTCAATGAAACCTAGTATCCATCCAAAGTGCAGATGAGGATATTATTGGTCAAATGAATGCAGATCCAAAACTGATATGCGAGGCTGACTTATTCTGGGAAACTTTTGGTGGGGCCTGCACTAGCCCTAAAAACAGTGAATGCACTTTTCCTAATTCATCCCCAACAGTGAATGCACTTTTCCTAATTCATGCCAAGAATGTTTCTGACCTCTGGCAAGCAACAAAACACAGCCAAGGCTAGGACATCAGTCTTTCCTCCAGATACCTGAAATGGGACCCAAACTATTCTTACTGGATTCTATTGACCTTTTCCTTAAGGAAGAGTAGGATGCCTATTAGTCTCACTTTGAAAGTTCTTCAGATTTTGCCTGGTGCCATTGATGCTGATTATACAAGGGAGAATAAAGTTATGGTTTGTTCAAACTATTCAACACATTGTTCAAGTCACTCCAGATACTTGCTTCACTCAATTAGTTATTCTTCCTTTGACAAAATTTGGAAAGTCTGTAAACAAAGAAAGACGATCCAAAAGTTTTGGGTCCTCTGATACATATTGGGTTCCACAGATTAAACAGGATCATCATGACATGGAATTGATTATAGAAAGAAAAACATATATAAGGATTTTAGACACAGGTACAAATGTTTCAGTTATTGCCCAATACAATTGGCTTATGGCATGGCCTTTGGCTATAGTAACTACAAATCTACATGGCGTGGGCAATATTTCTTGCCCTAGTAGAAGTCCTAAATTGCTAACCAAGAGTGATGCAGAAGCTCATTCTGGATGTTTCTCACCTTATGTCCTCCCATATATAGGGGTCAATTTATAAGGTCAGGGGAGTTTTGGTCAATCCTAACTCTTTGATGACTTGTCAGATGTTACAACAAGATTTTCTCCCCAACTGAGGGCTTGGTAGCCACAATCGGTCATACCATATCCACTATTTTATAGTCACTTATGTTCTCATTCCCAATTGTCAAGGCCTCTACAGTAGACCTGGAAACACTGCACTGCAATAGACAAATTTCTGGCTACTGTCATTGTTACTCCCTCAGATAACATTCAACAGGCTCTGACTCCCATGCCACTTTCTATCAAAATGCATCTGTCTTACACAAACAGTTCCTTTTAACCAGGAAACTGTTGTAGCTTGGCATAACTGATGCCATCTTGAGCCCTGCATTTAACTAGTGTCCTGTATTTGACTCAGGAGAATGGAAAATTACTCAGGGTACAAATATCATGAGAAAAACAGAATGAGCTATATCTACAAGAGAAAAATTAACCTGCTCAACAAAAGAAGCAGGACACAGATGTCAACCAAAAATTAGTGTAAGATTCTAGCTAAATTGTTTCCAACAGGATGTCTTTTTGTGGTTCTCTGTTTAAAATCATTGTAATTTTTCAGTTCAGGGCCACTCAGTGAGACTGAAACAGGGGTCCAAGAGAGTGGTCGCTGAGCTCAGCTAATTAAATTCCAAATTCATCAACTTGGCTGCTTGGATTCCTATATTGTTTCCAAACCCACTTCAGGAACAAGCTCAACAAATTGTTACGATATGACAAACAGAAACACTGAAAGAGCATCCAGGATTTGGAGGCAGATTTGTTTTACATTGACAGGCACTGATTGGCATCATTTCCAAAATGTCAGGCCCAGATCATTTTATATGATGCATAACCAGGAAGTACAAATGCAAAGACAGTACAACCTGGCAGCCCCTCTGTTTAGTTAGCTGGGTGAGATAATCATTTACAAAATTAGATTAATAATCATGTGGAGTTTGTTATAATCAGACATCCTGCATGTTCAATTATGGTTTTATGGTTACAGAGTTAATGAAAGTAATTACAGAGCCATGAAGCAGTTATAGAGCTAGACAGCTTCAAAAAGACCAAAGTTTTAAAATGAACAATTTCTCTTGTATGGCTTTTCCATTTTAGTTAAACAATGCTTCTCAAACATAATATATCTTCTCTCACTCCTAATGGTAATTAATAACTGAGGGTTACACCCTAATAATTTCTGGAAAATGAATGTAACTTACATTCCCGAGTTTGGATTTATACATTGGGTCCATATCTCAGTGGATACTTTCTCAAGATTTATTTTTGTTTCCACCAACACTGATAAAGTGACAAACATGTCATTGCTCATTGTTTGCATGGTCTTAGGTCTGACAGTAGTCTGGCTTAAGTCTGACACAGGCACTTAAATCTGACAATGGCCTACTTTATACAAGTGCTGCTTTCTAATATTGTGAAATTTTCCATATTTCTTTTGCCACAAGAAATCTTTGTAACCCTCAAGGTCAAGGAATTGTCAAACATGTTCACCATATGTTCAAAATTCAACTACAAAAACCAAACATGGAATCCTTTCAAACAAAATTCACACCCCATAATAGACCTCACTTGGCATATACACTATTAACTTTTAAAATCATACTAGGGATAGGAGTACAGCGGCAGAGAGAAAGTCCACTCAGATAAAGGAAAAGAAGCTAGGGAGAGTATTTGGATTTTTATACTGGACAATGGAAGGGACCTAGCCCATTACCCATATGGGGCCAGGGGCATAGCTGTGTATTTCCAGAGAATGCTGAATGACCTATCTGGCTGCCAAAGCATGTCTGTGCTGTCCAGCTCTATTATGGAGCCATGCCCAGAGGAGTTGGTTCTACTTTTCAAAGAGGTGATGATCAGTCCTGTGGCTGTGATGCTTTGGAGACCCTGTCACAGCCAATAGAGTAGGATGGAGCTAGGTGCAATCTGGGCAAATTAAAGAAATTGACCCAGTATGCCTAGGAGTTGGTACCCAAAAATGAGAAAAGAAGGCCTGAGCAAGTGAGAGAGTATGTGGGGATGATTGAGTTGGAGGCTACATGCAAGAAAGGGTTACAAAATTTGCCAGAACTCTTAAGACAAAATAAAATACTATCATCTATCTAGCTATCTATCTATCTATCATCTGTTTTGTCATTGTTCCTTCCAAAATGTTCCTGTGAGAAATTTCTGCTAATTGATCTACAAAAAGTATTGACTATGGCATAATTATAAACTTCTGAAATTATAAAGGAATTATTATACTTTGGCCAAAATATATTTGTGTGCACTCTGATTTTATAAGCAGATTGTCTAAGTATCTGTTTGTCTTATTTAACCTTAACAAATTTTTCTTCCTTTTGTGTTTGAAGCATTTTTCTGTATTTTAATTTGGCTAATAGATAAATGTCATTAAAATTAAAGATGTGCTTCCTCCTAGTTGCCAGCTGGTCAAAATGATGTTAAATTGGTTGTATAAATGTAGTGTAAGGCAAGGGATAGAGCTCAGTGGCACAGCACCTGCATGGCAAGTGCAAGGTCCTGCATTTAATTCCTGGTACCAAAAAATGTAATTCATATTATTCTTCATGTATTATAATTTGTGAGTCTCTTATTGTTCAAAAAAATCTATTGGGTGTTGTGATCAGGTTCTCACATGTCATCAAAAAACTTAATATAATTAAACAAAATCCCTCAGGGTGGGGAGAAACTTCAGTTTGGATAAGACTCCAGTTGATGCATAAGGAAAATCTAGTCCTTATTCATTAATGGGAGGCCCCAGTATTCTACATATCCTTATGGCAGATACTCAGAAGTGTTGCTCAAAATATATTATTGTGATATATTTACATTGAAATTTTCTAGAAATAAGATAATAAGGTTTTATGATATAAATATGCTCTGGTACAAAACTAAGTTAAGAAACAAAAATTTTTATATGGCTATGACAATTGATTGCTATTAATTTCATGGTGCATTAAATATATCCATAGATTATGTATATACATGTCTTCCAAAATACAACACTGGTATATTTTATGGTGATAGACTTTTCTTTCAGTTTAAAACATCTGTCTTTCTCTTGTGTTCAAGTTACTTGTGATGGGAGGTTCATGTAAAGCCAACATTTCAACAGTCAATAATAAAATTTTTAACAAAAACTTATGTGATAGTCATGCTATGTATGTGCAACTACATTTAGAGATGTTGAGACATTAAGCAGTTCAGACAGTGTTACAATCTTCAATGATGTAATTTGGTGAGATCTTCTTATGTAGTAGATAGAGAAGATTGAACAAAATGGCTATTGTATATCAAAATGGAAATTTAAGTGTGTTATAAAAATGTCATCATGATTGTCATGCTAAAATATTATATATGGCATTTGATCTTAACCTTTCAGAGGAAAGCTGAATTACTGTTTTCTGCTAATGTTCTACAGGGTTTCAACTACTAGAACACCCATGGCTGGTGGGATATAGTGGTTCTATTTGTATTTTAAGGTGCTTGATATTCAGATAAAATTATAATATTAAGCTCACTGCTCCCATTACTGTGTAATGTCATTAACATTCTCTTTTGGATGTTCAAAAACTGAGGTTTAGAGATCAAAAACTAGCAAGAAAGATGGGCTAAGAGAACAGCCAATATTTTTGCCCCAGCCGTCTAAGGTGAATGAAGACATTGGAGGTAAGAAAACCTGTGATGTGACATCCTATAACTCAGTGAGTCCCCATCCTTCTGACCAAGGAGATTGTTGAGCCACAGGGGAAGGAGTGTACAGTACACCCAAGGAGACAAATAGCCTCCCAAGTTTTCATAGAAAGCAATTTATTCAAACTACATCCATGACTCATGCAGACAGCTGACATAGGAGAGTGGAATGGTGCTATACATGGTTCCAAAGTAAATGCTGAGGAAACTTAACTGATTTTGATAGCAAGAAATTAGTTTTAATTAATACAAGCTTCACTTTAACTTGGTCTTGAACATCCAGCAGAAAAGTATAACCACAAGTTGTATTTAAAAAGCCACAGTAATATTCTAGCTATAAAAGAGGTTCAAATCACTGATACCTTCTAACAATTTCCAGATACACTGGTAACTAACTTCTGTTATGGGTTAATGTGCTATATGCAGTTGAATTGCTGAATTCAGGGATCTGAAATTCTTGATCTTGGAATCTTTAGCCTAAATGAGTACAGTCACTCAGAATAGAAAAATGTTTGAGAAAGAGAATGCTTTCACAGGAAAAAGTGTAGCTGGAGGTCCCTGGGGAAGAGTGAAAAATAAAATACTTCCACAAATAAAGAAGATCTTCTGCAGGGGCCTCCAAACACATATTCTCCAACTCCAAGAGAACACCAATGACTTGCAACTACAAAACAGAAACAGGGGAAATGTAGAGAGTGGCTGAGCAGGACATCAATCATACATGTGAGGCTAGAGCAAGGCCAGCCCTGAGAACACAGAATACCCAAGGTGAACCAAGCAAACAAGTTGTCAAGCAGGTCCTTTCTCTCATTAGGAGGGGGGTTTCACAATTTATCAACATTTTTCTGATTGTATAAATAAACACGCTACAGTCATTGGGCAGTTTCTTCCTCCTGTCAGGAGAAGAGGCTCCACCTGACCTCAGTTTTCTGCATTATGCTCTTGTCTTCATTTCTGCATTCTTCACTGTCCTCTTGAGATTCACTGAACATAGCAGGTGAGGGACAACTGCTGGAGATGTCCAAGATCAGGGAACTGAGGTCACACAGGCAAGAGACACCAAGAGTGTTATAGGTTGAACAATGCAAAACCTAACTCCACACCAGAGCCCACAGTCAGCCTGAACTTTTATGGAACTGAAAACACCAGAATAGGTTCCATGCCTGTTGTGCTCAGCGTTTTGGAGGGGAACAGATTTAATATAGCATACATAAATTTATAGGATAATCTCATAATAGTTACCCAAAAAGTTAAATGCAGAAGATATGAGACATCTGTCAGCACATTAGAGATACAAAAAATCCAGCTAAGGGCTGATATCACATGGTAATAGTCTATGTGAATCCAGCCAAAGGCCTAAAGCCCATGGCAATGTCTCATGTTTCATGCAAATTTGAATCAAAGATTTTGCACCAGAAAGGTCCAAGGGTCAGTGATGGGTGCTAGAAAGTCTATGCCAGCAGAGTGAACAGTATGTGCCAGAAGACTGGTATCTGTGCTGAAGCCAAGAAGTAACACTCAAAACACAGGCAAAGACCAAAGCTCCCCCAGAGAGAACTATGGCCATTCCCAGGGACAGAAGACCAAGAATGGGAACAGCCAAGTCCATATCAGGAAAACCAGCCACAGGAAAGCGCCTCCTGGGAAATCAGTAGCATGCATTATTCCCTTCCTATTTTCTTTTTATGCTACTCTGGCAACAATCCTCAGGTAGGTTATACATACCCAGGGTGACATGACTCAATCCAGGTGGGTGTTACTACTTAAACTGACCTTTAATTAATCTCCACACTACTTTATTCCTACTTCAGGCTCAGAAGAATTACACTCTGAATTGGATACTATCAAAAACTGTAGACTTGAGAAGATAACCACAGATTTGAAATCACAGAGAAATCACTTTTATTTTCCCTTGCCTTTCTTCTTAGTTTTTTTTTATGAATGTAACCATTGTTTTTAGTTTTTGCTTTGTTCTCCTTTTGGAGAGTCTTTCTTTCCCTCATGTCTTCAATACCACTTTCTTTCCCTCATGTCTTCAACACCAGTTTCCCAAAACTTCTATAATCTTCCTTTGTCTTTCAGCTTTGTTTGTGATTTCTAATTCATCTTTTATTTCTCTTTTTCCTTATTCTTTTTAAATTTTCTTCCCTGAGGGTAAAACCACTGTACTGAGGGGATATTTATTGTATATAACTTTCTGAATTATTTCTGATTTTGTTATAAAACTAGAAATCTTATGATTAAAGATGGAAAATTAGTGGTTATCACAATTTGTCATTTGTATTACTTTAGCCAAGATGACATAGTTATCATGAGCAGTTGTTCTTCCTTATATGCCAATACTAAGATCTTCAGGAAGTTATAAATAATTCCATAGTCCAGTACCAAAGGTGCTAGGTCAAACAGGCAGCAGTCACTCATCCCTAATAACTTGAAGAAGTAGGATCTTAGGATAGACTTGAAAGCCAAAAGCATGTTTTGCCTAGAAGAAATCTTTGAAAAGGAGTAATTTCCTAAAGAAGCTTTAATACAACTAGTAAAGCTACTTACCACAAGTGATTTAAAGCATCTACACAGAATGAAAATTTTAAAAACTAAAATGAGAAAACACAGAAGCAAGATGGAACCTCAGATCTTCAGCTAAGCCAGGGCAAATGCAAGGAGTACAGAAGTGGAAGTAATCAAAAGCCACCTAGCTGAACTTTCTAAAATGGTGGTGATAGTTGGCCACCAAAAGAAGTAGGCAAAATAAATGTAACTCCAAAACTGCTAGATGCCCAATATGCTAAGTTCATTTTCCTCAAGGTTGTGAAACGAATACTAAGGAATAGCTTCTGAAAGCCAGGAAGGGTCCCAAATAAGTTGCCAATGATGCCACTTCTCAAAGGAAGTCTATAGGGCAAAGTCACAAGTTGTGTACAACATGGGACAAAATTATTATCAAACAGTATGATTACAAGTATAATTGTTTAGGCAAGATTGATACAATGGGAGGCATGTTATCTAGAAGTGTACATAATTCACATAATAAATTTTTATTGATAATCTATATTATGAATCAAATGAGTCTTGATGGGGAAGGATGGACCACATCTAATGACATAATGGTTTATTTATATGGGAAATCTAAAAATGATAGTACCAGTTATTTTAAAGTTCCATTTATGCCTTAAGGAAGTATACTACTCTGGTCATTTGTGATTTTAATCTTCAGATGGACCTCCAGCCACAGTTTGGATGTATTCTCATTTCTTTTGAACTGGGGATTGAACTCACGACCATGTGCTTACAAGGCAGACGTTTATGACACTGAGCTAAATCCCCAGCCCATATTCTCATTTTCTACACTGACTTCTTTGAGAGACTAGCCTTTTCTGACTGCCTATATTTTTCCCTAACATAGTAGCAGCAGAAGTAACAAGGCAGATGGATGAGTCTCCAGAAAAAAACAAATCAGAAAGAATTGCACACATAACTAAAGAGATAATGACCATAAGGACAGACATAATCAGTGAATCAAGAGTAGAGTCAAATAAAAAAATGGATCTTAGGGAAGTTATGGAAACCATGAATTCCCATCACAGGAAAGTATTGGATTCCATAAAGAAGATTCAAAAAATATCCAGGAATCTAAAAGTTCTACTGAAAATACACACAGCACAATCAACCAACATGAAAATAGAGTATCAGACTGAGAAGACAAATTTCTGATTAGCATTTATCAAATGAAAGACTCCTTAAAAATGAAACAACACTTGTGTGGAAGGAACCAAAAACATGATGAGAGGGAGAAATAAAAAAAAGCCCCCAACCCCCAACCCTGAGAATATTGATCCAGGAGAGGTAAATATAAAAGAGACTGACATGCAACATCAAACACAGCATCAGTGGACATAAAGAGATAAATTTGGGACCTCGTAAACAAGATCAAAACTGAAATATTAATTCAAGTTAAACAAGAGATAAGTAGATTAATAAAAGAAAACCTGGGCATCTCTCAAGAAGACACAGACAGAAGAATGGAGGAACACAAAAGGAGAGAAATGTTCCATGAAGAATATAAAAGAAACCTAGAATTCATGAAGCAGATTCAAAGAGATTACCAGCAAACTAAAGATTCCATAGAAAGGTGGCAAAACTGCTTGAAAGAAACCAAAAATAGACTATCAAACATTGAACACAGGCTTGCAATGTGCGGTCATGAAAGGCAAGATCTCTTAAAAATAACAAGGGAGCATGCAGTAACCATACAAAGGCTAGAAGATGACAAGAGGTTCTATAACTTAAGAATAAAGCATGTGAATGAAGAAATAGGAGTCTAAACAGAAGAACTGTAAAGGCTATTCACAGAAATTATTAAGGAAAACTTCCCAAACATAGAAAAAGGAAATGATATGCAGATGTATGAAGCATACAGAACTCCAGCCACCTACAACCCAAACATAACTACACCCAGACATATAATAATCAAGATCCCAGAAGTTCAATATAAGAACAGAATATTAAAAGCCATCAGAGAAAAGGAAAACCCATCAAAATCATGGCAGATCTCTCCACACAGATCATCAAGTCAAGAAGAGCTTGGAGTGAAATAATTCAAGCCCTGAAGGAGAACAATCTCCAGCCCAGATTGATGTATCCAGCAAAACTGTCTCTAGAAATTAATGGAGAAACAAGATGGTTCCATGACAAAGAGGAACTGGGGGAATTTGTGACCACCAATCCAACCCTACAAAAAATACTAAAGGACATTTTAGAAAGAGAGAAAAAGAATACGAGCATTTCAGGAACAGTGGCAGAGAGGCCTCAGTGAATGGGGCAGACAGTGGAGTGGAAGAGAAAAATAGACTACCAATGACAGAAAAATAGAATAGCAGAAATAAGGCAGAGAAGATTGGAACTAATCTCTGGCATAGAGGGCCTCGAAATACTAATAGAGAGAAACACAGGCAGAGTACATCAAGAGATAGGGTCCATTGAGATGCTCTATGTAAGGAAGCAGTGGGACCCAAAATAAGCAGTGCACCCTATGGGAGTGAAAGGGGAGGAATTGTCTGAAAAAGGAAGGCAGAGGATATTGTTAATGGGGTAACAAGTTTTACAATCTACATTATTCTCATCACTCTGCTTGGATGGATTACATGCTGTTCCAGTTTGTCTACTTACACTAGACTCGAGGACAAGGTCAGCTACCACCAAAATAAGAGGACATAATATGGTAATAATCCTTAATTTCCTATCAACTTAACCAGAAGCCCTGTATAACTTATACTGTCTTATTATGACTGATCTTACTTGAATATGGTTTGTTAGAGTGCTATCTTGTATTGACTGATTTTATTCAAATCTGTTATGATTGATAGCATCAAGTCTAAGAGTATAGGCAACTACACTGAAGATGACAAGATTCACTAAGATACCCACTCTGGTTTGATTATTGCCTGCTTTTGAAGTCTTATAATGTCTCCAATGCTTCATTTTTATTAATGTTGTTATATACTGCTGAGACATCATGGTAACCATGTAGATCACCTTGTATTGTGGTTTTATATGACTTTTTGCTTCATGCTTTTCTAGGAATTGTTTTGTTTTGTCTTGCTTTGTTTTGTTTTCCCCTCTAATACAGAAAGGATAGGTATACATGTAGAAACTCATGCATGTGTAGACCTTATAAACAGTTTACAAGAACCAACTATATAATGCATGTTGAAATGAACAACTATTTTGAAGAAAAAGGGACACTACAGTATCCAGTGTTGACTCCATAATGTCACAGTGTGAAATCCAACAATACTATCATTTTTTGTTCAAAGTGATTTTAGCTTGTTTTGTTTTGTTCAAGTTCAACACACATGAAGGTATGGACAACTGTTTTGAAGAGAATGAGAGACACTATTACAGTAATTCTTGGCTTCCTTATTGTCTGGTCTTGAAGACCTGAAACGCCCTCCTCATCCTGCTCAGTTCAATTCCATACTATGTTGTTTCATGTGAACTCCCTGTATGTGACAATATGGACAACTATTAGGAAGACAACAAGAGTCAGTATGATAGAGAGTGAATATCTCCTATTGTCTAGTTTTGAAATTTATGTCTCTTACATTGCTTTCTTGTGACCTGCTTTGTTCTGTTTTGTTGTGTTTAATTTTACCCTTTAGATATAATTGCATGTATGTTTGAGTGTGTAAGATGGATGACCATATCACTGTTTTTGCCAGATCATGGAGCAGAACTGTTAACAGTGTCACTGTTTGAATGTCTGCTTTGCATGTTTTAATTATGTAATTTGAACAACTATTTCCAAGATGTCAGTAGTAATTTGTCAAGTAATACTTTCTCAGTGGGTTTTTTTGGGTTCTTTTCTCTTTTTCCTTGGAATTCTGTATTGTTTCTGCCCTTTTTTCTGTTTTATTTGTTTTTTATCTTTAAATAAAATAAAAAAATGAAACAACAGATGATACTAGCTGATGTGAAGAAGTATAACATAAGATTAATAGGAATCAATTAAAAATCAAAAGACACCAAAAAGGACATAAAAATTTGTTCAAAGAAAAAATAGCAAAAAACTTTCTAAGCATGGAAATAGAATTGGACATGCAAATAATGGAGGCATTTAGAAATCTAATTAGCCATGATTAGAAAAAAACTATACTATTGCACATAATAGCCAGAATTCCAGAAATTCAACTGAAGAATAGACTAGTAAAAGCCCTCAAGGAAAAAAATCATGTACAAGGTAAAACACATCAGATTCACAGAAAACTTTTCAAAATAAATTCTTAAATGAAGGATAGCTTGGAGTGAAGTATTTCAGTCCCTAGAAGAAATCAACCTCCAACCCACATTGATGTACCTGCAACATTATCTTTCAAAATTGGTGGAGATAATGATACTTCCATGATAAAGAGCACCTAAAGAAATTCATGACCACCAAACCAGCACTCCAAAAAGTTTTAAAGTATATTGCAGCAAGAGACAAGGAAAAAATTTTATTAATCCCAATGGAATGAATTCATCAGGCAAGCAAATAATTAAACACAGGAGAAAAAAAGAATCCAACAGAAAAATAGTAAAACAAGGGTTGTAGTCAGGGGTTGTACACAGAACAATTAGAATTAGGACATGGAGTTTATAATATTGTTTTTATGATGGTCACCCTGAGTAACACAAGAAAATGCAGGAAATCTATCCACAACACTAAAGACATAGAATATGTAACTAAAGGTCTGAATTCCACAGCAATGCCCCACATGAGTCCAGATGAAGATCCAGAGCTCATGAAAATGCTTCCCATGAGTCCAGCTGGAGGTCTAGAGCCCACGAGAAGAACTCACGCCAGTCTCTTTTATGGATCCATGCTGGGAAGGCCCAAAGGTCAGTGGTGGATACTGGGAAGTCTATGCCAGCATGGTGAAGGAGCTGTACTGGTAGGTCAAGGGTTCTATGCTGGAGCCAAGAAGTCACATTCACAAAAAAGACCAGGGCTTTCATGAAAAGCACCACAGCTATCCTCAGGGACATGAAGGCCCCAAGCTTCTCCAATGACAAGCACAGCTGAGTACATGGCAGGAAGCCAGTGTGATGAGTTCATCCTGGAGACCAAGTGGCACATGTCTTCCTCTCCAGAGCCAGGAAGCAATGCTTGATGTGAGGACCAGAGCTTCTCCAAGAGAACCTAACAGCTTAAACAGCAACATGTAGAAGGAACAATGCCTCAATCTCAATGTGCCTCAATGCATTAATGCCCTTCCTTCTCCTTCTTCACATCTCCATTTATGCTGGCAACTTTCCTCATGTGAAACATCTATGCTTAGCAGCATGGTGATTCAATTTTGTTGGTGTTAAGTTGACCACCAATTTTTAATTCATAACAACAAGGATAACTCAGTATATATCCATAGTTATAATCACCATTGTAGATAGTTTCAATTCACCAATCAAAAGAGATTGACATAATGGATCAAGAAAGAAGATCCAGGCCAGTGACCCCTCCTCCCACCCAGAGGACCTCAGTGGTCCGGTGAGTGTGCAGATGTACTGTCCCTCAATATGGAGGATCTCAGTGAGCCAATGAGAGAATGGATGTTCCCTCTCTCCATCCAGAGGAACCTGGGTGGGCCTGCAAGATACCCAGTAGGGCCTTCTGCAGGTGCACAGCATGGACAGGTGGGTCTGGTGGCCTGGAAACATCTGAAGCAGCAATAAAAATATGAGCCAAGGGTTGATTCACATCAATACTTCTAGGGTAGTCAGCCTGGGAATAATTTTTATTTGGCATAAGAATATTCTTTCAATATTCTTATTGAAATCTGTTAAAGAAATTAATCACTTATAAAGGCAAACCAATGAGAATCATAGCAGACTTCTCAACACTAACCCTCAAGTCAAGAAGAGCTTGAAGTGAAGAATTTAAAGCCCTGAAAGAAACAACTTCCAACCCCAGTTGTTGTACCCTTCAAAACTATCTTTAAAAATTAATGAATAATTAAGACATTTCCATGACAAGGCACCACTGAAGAAACTGATGTCCACCAAAGCATCCATAGAATGAGTACTGATAGTTAGTCTAGATAGACATAAAAATGATCATCATTCCTAGAGCAATGACAGAAAGAAACCATAATTCAGGACAAGAAAATAAGCAAAGAGAAAAAGCAGGGAATCACCAACAGGAAAATAATATAACAAGGATAAGTTGATACATGTAAGTTATAACCATCATTGTAAAGGGCTTCAATTCATCAATCAAAAGAAACAGGTTGGAAGAATAGATCAGAAACAAGATCCAACAACATGCTATATACAGGAAATATATTTTACTCAAAAATAAATACATAGACTAAAAGTCAAAGGATAGAAAACAGTATTCCATGCAACAGAAAGCCAGAAAAAAGCAGGGGTAGCTATTCTGTTTGCAGACCATGTGAATTTCAAACCAAAAATGATCAAAAGGGACAAAAAAGGTCAAGAGGAAGAGATAAAAATCATAAATATATATGCACAAAATATGGAAGCACTTAACTATATAAGACAAATACTAATATTAATGAAAAATGATATATATATATATAATAATGCAATTGTAACAGGGGAACATAATACTCCATTGTAACAAAGGGATAGATCAACTAGACAAAAATTCAGCAAAGAAATAACAGAATTGAATCAAACATGTGAACAAATGGATTTAGTAGATGTTTTTAGAGTGCTCCACCCAACAACATCAGAATACATATTATTCTCAGATGCAAATCGGGTGCTCTCTAAAATAGACCAAATACCAACTCATAGCATATGCTTAAGTGAATCCAAAGAAATATAAATTATAACCCATATATTATCTGATCATAGTGCACTGAAACTGGAAATTAGTGTAAAAACAAACTACAAAACTCCATAAACACATAGAAATTAAATAACTCTCCTGAGCAACCAATGAGTCAGAGATGAAATTAAAGAAGAAATTAAACAGTATGTACAATCAAAGAAGATGCAGATAAAACATATCAGAACCTATGGAGTTTAATGACAGCAGTCCTACAGGGGAAATTTAAAGTGGTGAATTCTCACATCAAGAAAACAGAGTAAGCACAAATAAACAACTTAATTGTGCACCTCATTCTTCTAGAAAAAGTAGATCAAATCAAGCCCAAAGTCCATGAAAAGGAAGAAATTATAAAGATCAGAGTAGAAATTAATTCAATTTAGACCAAAAGTACAAAAAAATTAATGAATTGAAGTGGCCATTCTTTGAAAGAATAAACAAAATTGATAAACCCCTAGCCAACCTTATCAATAAGGGAAACCAAAAAACTCAAAATTGTTCAATGAGAAATGAAAAGAGTGAAATAACTACAGATCCTGTGAAAATTCAGAGCATCATTAGTGCCTATTTTGAAAATCTTTGCTCACATAGAATGGAAAATACAGAGGAAATGAGCATATTCCTAGAATAGGAGGAATTACCAAAATTGAATCAAACTGATAAAAATTTTGAATAACCCAATATCAGTTTAATGGAATTAAAATTGTACTTTAAAACCTACAAAGAAAGGCCCAGGTCCTGATGGATTCATGGATGAATTCTGCAAGTAATTTAGAGAAGATTCAATGCCTATGTCCCTTCAAATCTTTAATGGTATTGAAAGGCAAGAAATTCTCACTATCTTGTAATCTGATGGCAAATTTTACTCTGATACCAAAACCATAGAAAGACCCATCCAAAAAAGAGAACAAGTTAATCTCCATAATGAACATAGACACAAAAATTCTCCATAAAATACTAGCAAACAAAATGCAGTAAATCATCAAGAAGATTATATACCATGTCCAAGAGAGATTCATCCCAGGAATGCAGGATTGTTTCAACATATGCATATCAAGAAGTGTAATACACCATATCATCAGAGTCAAAGACAAAAATCACATGATCATCTCAAGAGATGCAGAAAAAGTTTTTGACAAAGTCCAAAAAAAGTATAATATATATAAAAGTATAATAAATATAGATATTGTAAAAGTGAAAGGGGAGGAAAGTGCTCTAAAGGATATGATGGTATGTGTAGTGTGTAAGATAGATGACCATATTACTAAATTTTGTTAGATCATTAAATAGAAGAGTTTTGACAGTCAATGTTTGAGTGTCTAGCCAGTTTTTATGCTTTGATTTTGCAACTTTAACAACTATTGTTAAGATGACAATATGTAACGTATCAACCAGTAATTTTATGATGTTAATTTTTTTGGAATTCTGTATTCTATGTTTTTCTCATTTTTTCTAGTTTTTTTCTAAATTTTCTTTTCTTTCTTTCTTTAAATAAAATAAAAAAAATCAAAACTCATTTGTGAGAAAAACCCTATAGAATATCAAAGTCAACAGTCTCTACATCAATCTTATAAAAGCCATCTATGACAGACCAACAGACAATATCTTACTAAATGGACAAACCCTGAAAGCTTTCACTCTAAAATCAGAAGCAAGACTAGGATGTCCACTCTCACCCGTCCTATTCAATATACTTCTGGAACATGTGCCAGAACAATTAGACAAGAGAGAGAAATAAAGTAAGAAGGATAGGAAAGGAATAAGTTAAATTATCATTATTTGCAGATGATATGATACTTTATTTAGAAGATCCCAAAACTCCACCAAAAGATTATTAGAGTTAATAAGCAAATTCAGTAATATAGTTGGATAGAAAGTCAACACTCAAAAAACGATAGCATTTCTATACACAAACAACAAAGTCACTGAGAGAGAAATTATGCAAATAGCACCTTTGACAATAGCTTCCAAAAAAAATCAAATACTTAGGAATCAGCTAACAAAGGACATAATATACCTTCATGCTGAAAACTATGGTACTCTAAAAAAGGAGATTGAAGAAGATATTACAAATAGATATCAGCTACTCTTGGATGGGAAGTAGCAAAATTGTGAAAATAGCTGTACTCCTAAAACTGTTATACAGATTTAGAGCAATTCTAATCAAAATATCATTAGCATACCTCAGAAATCTAGAAAAAAAATTCCTAAAATTAATTTGGAAATGTAAAATGCCTAGAATAGCAAAGACAGTCCTGGGAAACAAAGGCAAGGAAGGAGGCATCACAATCCATGACTTGAAATTATACTACAGATTTATTGTTATAAAATTTGCATAGTACTGGCAAAAAAGACTCAATCAGTGGAACAGATAAGAAGATACAGACACAACTACAAAGGCATTCAGCTAAGTTATCTTTGACCAAGGGTCCAACCATGTGAACTGGAAGGAAAATGGTCCCTTTAATAAGTGGTGATGGAAATATTGGCTTTCCACATGCTGAAGACTAAAACTAGACTCAAGTGTGTCACTCTACAGTAAAATAAAATTGAAATGTATCAAAGACTTAAATATTAAAGCAAAAACACTCAATCTTCTGGAAGACATGATAAATAGAAATCTTGAAGATACAGGGTTAGGCAAAGAGTTCATGAACAAAACCCAAATTACATGGGAAATACTTCAAAGATTCCACAATTGTAATCCCATTATGTTCAACATCACTGTTCATTCAAGAAATGCAAATGAAAACAACACTGAGATTGCATCTTACTCTAGAAAGAATGGCTCTCATCCAGAAATCAAATAATAACAATAGCTGGCTGGGCTGTGGGAAAATGGATAACTTCTTTAGTGTTGATGAGAGTGTAGACTGGTGCAAGCACTGTGGAAATCAATGTGGAGATTCCACAAAAAACTAATATTGGTGGTCCCATCAATCCAGCTATTGCCTTTCTGGGTATTTTCCTAGAAGAACTGAAAATATCATGCTACAGTGATATATGTGCACTCATGTTTACAGCAGCACAATTTGTAAGAGCTAAATTTTGGAAACAACTCAAATGCTCATCAACAGTGGAATGAATAAAAAAATGTGGTGTTTTTATACAATGAAGTATTACTCATCTGTAAAGAAAGATAACTTTGAGGCTTTTGTAGGTAAACTGATACAATTTGAGATAATACCTATGTATGAAATAAATCAGATTCACATGTGTGAATATTTCATTATCTCCATAGTGTAAAAAACTGAAAGAGTAAATAAAATCCAAAGTGTACAAAGTGAAAGTGAAAGGAAAAAAAGCTGCTTAAAAGGAAAGCACAATTTGGATACAGAAGAGGAGAAAAGAAATAAGGAAAAAAGATGATATGTTTATGCACACACACACACACGCACACACATATATATGAGCTAGATTACTATATTATTAGTCTCTGTTCATCAAAAAGAAGACTACATGGTTTCAATTTTCAATTCTTTTAAAATTTTTTTATGCGTATCTTGTAATCTGAGAAACTACTTTGAAATTTACAATACACAATATATTAATAATTGTTAATCTATTAATTTGTTTTGAATTTATATATCATGGAAGTAATTTAAGAAGTTCTATTATAATTATTTGTGGATGACAACATTTTCTACATAGAAGACAAAAAAATTCCACCAAAAGACTACTACAGTTAATAATCAAATTCAGCAGCATAGACGGATACAAAGTCAACACTCAACAATCAAAGGCCTAAAGAATCAAGAGCCTTCATTTACAAAAATAAGAAATGGATTGACAAATTAAGGAAAGTACACCTTTCATTAACAATAGCATAAAAAGTGAAATATTTAACAATCAATGCAACAAAGGAAGTTAAAGACCTTTACATTGAAAACTACAGTACTCTAAAAACAGAGATCAAAGAGAATATAAAAAAACAGAAAAGCATGCTTTGTTTTTGGATAGACAAAAATCATGCTGTATGAAAATAGGCATACTTCTAAAACTGTTTTACAGATTTAATACAATCACAAAGTACCTCAACATACCACACAAAACTAGAGAAGAAAAAATCTAAAATAACTTGGAAACAGAAGAGACCCAGAACATAAAAAAGGAATTCTGTGAAACAAAGGCGATGAATGGAGTATCATAATACTCAAGTTGAAATTATATTACAAAAGTATTGTGGTAAAAATAGCATTGTACGGGCAAAACCCAAACCAAATGAAACCAAATCAACAACTAACCAACCAACCAACCAACCAACCAACCAACCAACCAACAAATAACAGACCTGAGGATCAGTGGATCAGACTAGAAGATCCAGAAACAATCCGAAATACACTCAGACACATTATCTTTAACGGGGGTGGGTGAACATACACACTGAATAAAAGATAGTTTAATAAATTGTACTAGGCTTCTGAAATGTGGAAGATCTAACCTAGACCCATATCTTTTGCCATGTACTACACTAAAATCAAAATAAATCAAAGAGTTGACTATCAAAACAGAAACATTTAAGGCTGGGTATTTAGCTTAGTAGTGTAAGTGCCTGCCTGGCAGGTGTGAAGTTGTGAGTTTGATTTCTGGTACAAAAAAGAGAGAAACATTTAATCCTTTGATTGATAGAATAGATAAATCCACTGAAGACATGGGTATATGTAAAGACTTTAGGAAAGAAAACTTTCATCACATAAGAAATATTACAAGAATCAACAACCAGGATCACACCATATTAAAAACCTTTTCATAGCAAAAGAAACCAACAGAGTGAAATGACAATCCATAGGGTAGAAAAAAACTTTACCAGCTATTCTTCAAAGGACTAAAATCTAGACTATATAAAGAACTCAAAAACATCAGATCTTCAAACTTAAAGTCCAAATCCAAAAAATGGGTGTCTGAAATAAATAGCTACCTCTCAGAAGTACAGAGTGCAAATAAGTATATGGCAAAAATGTTTAACATCACTGATCATTTGGAAAGTGTAAATTAAAACACTGAGATTCCATATCATCCTAGAAAGAATGGCTATCATCAAGAAATCAACTAATAACAAATGCTGGAGGGACGGTAGGGGAAAATGAGCCCTTCTCCATTTTGGTGAGATTATAGACTGGTGCAACCACTATGGAAATCAGTGTGGAGATTTCTCAAGCTAAAACTAGCTTTAGTTCTATTTTACCCAGCTATTACCCTCCTTGATGTCTTCCTGAAAATGTTAAAAACATCATATCACAGTGATATGATGAGCTACACCCTTATGTTTGTAGCTACACATGAGAATAATAAATGTTGGAAACAACCCAGATGTCCATCAACAGATGAATAGATGAAGAAGATGGAGTTTTTTTATACAACCAAATACTGCCATAAAGAAACATAAATTTGAGACATTTTAGGTAAATGGGTGTACTTTGAGACCATACATTTAAGTGAAATAAATTGAACACACATATTTAAATATCACCTTGTTTCTCTTATGTGAGAAACTGAAAGAGCAAATAAGGACACAAAGGATGATTGATACTGGGAAGTAGGAAGAAAATGTTCAAATACAAGAGGGACAAGGGTAAGAGAAGAGAGAGGGGGAAGGCAACAAAATAGGAATTTTCAAAAAAAAGAGTGAATGTAAAACAATAGAAATGATGCTTTGTAAAGGGAGAGAGGAAGAAGAATTTAAGGGAAAGATGGGAAATGGGTAAAAAGGATTAAGCTTTATTGTGTTCTTTATTCCCTCTGATGAATGTTATCATTATGTATGCCAAAAATGTATCAATAAACTTAATCTTTAAAAATGTGGCATTTAGAGACAATGCAGTAATACCCTGTCATAAAAAAGTTACATCATTTGTAAGAAAATGGATGCATAATGCTAGGTGAAATAAATCAGACACACAAGCTTACATATCATGTAGTTTCTTTTATATAGGAAAAACAAAGTATTAATAAAGAGCAAAATAAAAGAGAGATACTAGGAAGTAGGAAGAAAGATTTTTCTTAAATGTTAAGGGAATAAATAGGTGGAGGAAGAAGGGAGGAAAAATGAAAATAAATTAAGATGTGTTATTCACAGGTACCAACTCTATACAAGGAATATAAACATTATGTACTTCCAACATTTACATCAAAACAAAAATTTTAGGTATGAGCTCCAGTAAAATTCAAAAAGAATATCAAACCTTGGCAATATTCAATTACAGAAGATAACCATTCCCATTCCAAAAGGGAAAAACACAGGGATAGAATGAAATTGCCAAAAATAAGACTGAATCCCATCTGGGCAAATATTAAATCCTATAACTCCATATACAGCATAAGGACATGCTGTGGTGAAATGTGAACTCCACAGGGCTTGGGTAGACCCACCTATATGGAATTGCCAGTGGAGCAGTCTTCATAACTTCTCTCTTGGGCTGTCTTTAACTTTGCAGCTTCCCTCGAATGTTCCACATTACTGGTTTTTCCAGTTTCCTGGGGTCTCCAATGTACTTTTAGCTTCACTCTCACAACTTCATGCACTGCCCTCTCATGTGAACCTGCCTTGCCTTACAGACCCTCTTCTGATATATCAGTAGAAGCCCTTGACCCCTCAACTCTTGCATTCTGCACTCCTGTAAAACTAGAACAATGTGGACAATGCAAAGGTCTTAAGCAGTAGCCAGTGTCCCTTGTACCATGACTGTAGAGTTCTCCAAAAGGTTAGGATTAGGGGCCATGGCTATATTAGCCTAGACTCTAAAGACACTTTCATTCTAGAAAGCATGAGGCAAGAGTACATCTAGGCTTCAGCAACAGTATGGCATACCTGGGGCCACAGCAGGTGCACACTCTGAAGTGTATACTGACCCCTCTTCAGGATGCCACACCAGCTGCTACTGTTCTGCGATGCTTTGTGCATTCTTACTTCCACAACACTGCCAAAGCTGCTCCCTCTTCCAGGACATCCTTTCTACAGCAGAAACTCTATCTGAGATGATGCCAATCTCACACAAAATCTCCAAAAGTGTTTCTTCTACACTGAAATACGTATGTATCTGCATTCTATCAAGCCCCTTGTGTGCTGGTCTCTTCGATGACCCCATCTATAAAACCTCATCTTACCACCCCTGAATCCCAGTTCCCAGCCCAGGCCAGAAACACAGAAGGCACTAAGAAAATGTTTTTGAGCCAATGCAGCTCTTGACACAAAAGGAACTGTCCTTGGTATCACTATTTTGTCTCTCACGTCTGTGCCCAACAACAGTCTCACAAGCTGGTGAAGAAGAGAACTGGAAAGTTTTCTGCAGTTCAGGAAGTGACTCTCTTGATCAAATGAACATCCATCAAGTAAACCACCTGAGATCCAAGAAAGTATTGCCATGGCAACTCTGCATGACACCTAAAGACTTAAACACAGTCATAGCAGCTCCAAAGATCTAACTATGCCTCTCAAGATACACTGTTTTGATAGATTGTGCCCCTTCTCCCTTCAAGGCGTCTGCCAACTGGAAGATCAACCGAGGCCCCTCCCCATAACTGAGCTGAACACTGAATCTTCAGGTTAAACATAGTCATAGCAATGCCAGGCACCCTTTGATGCCAGACACGTGAGAAAATTGCAGAGATGAAAAGTTATACTGAGTTCCCAACATGTGACTCTGGAGTCTCCCTGGTGAGTCACCAAAGAGGTAAGGAATTCCACTCAGTGGTGCTGTTATTTTCATTTTTTCTGGTTTTACAGGTTAGAATAATACAGGAATGTTTGCATCCTAGGCTTTGTTTCATAAAGAAAAACAGCTTGACTTCAAAGCAGCAGACAACATATGAGAAGAGCCACAAGGGCCAGTGACTAGGACAGCACTGTGGCTGAAGATGATGTTGTATCAGGTGTACTTCGGTGATTCTTGACATACCCTGTGCCAGAGGAGCTACAGGCTGGGGATATCTCTTACTGGACCAGGATGCTGTTCTGAAGCTGTAGCTTGAATTGGCTACAGGGTTTTGAGTGTTCCAAACGTTAAAAGCAGACAACAATGAGGAAGTGCAGAAAGACATGAAACGTTAGATGCCAGCACCAGCCCCAGCCCCAAATCTCTGGTCTTCACTGTGAGTTCAGTTATTTGGTGATTTTTAACCTAATATTCTAGATGATTTTCATTTTCATAGTATTATGCTTGCCTGCGGAGATTCTTCACACCGCTTGCATTTTGAGAGATAGTTTCCTTCTCACTGCCATAAGCAGCTTGTTTGCTTTCTTTATCTTAAATTAAAACAGCCTCTCAATGAAATTGCCCCCTGATGGAAAAATACTGACACTAGAACATTTCCGGTCTCTTATGAAGTGAATGAACTCTTTTCTTCTGCACCCAGGGGGCTGGAGTCCATCTCCCTGGTTCTGTCTGCCTTCCTGGTCTGGTCTATAGCCTTCCACTAGGATACAGGAGCTGTATCTATAATAGAAAAGATATGATTTTCTTGTGATCCTGATCATCTTCAGTGTTTCCTGTGTCTTTTAGAGCTCATTTTGTGAGAAAAAATAAAAACTCACCCAGCATGAGTTGGAATGGAGGGTAATTTCTAAAGAGATCAGAGATCCTACAAAATCTACTATGTTCCTATAAGAAATGAGCATATATACTTTTGATATAAATGATGACTTTTAGGTTGGGCTTCAAGCACAGTTCAGTGTTAGAGCCCTTTCTGATCATTCCAAGGCCTTGAGTTCAAAGGTAATATAAAACAAAATTATTAAAATGACAGCTGTTAACCAAGGAATGAAGATGCCTCAGGTCTGTGCTCTGTGACTCATGAGCTCATGCCCTTTATCTCATCTCTCTGCCACCTTGGAAAACAATCAGTGACCCCAACTTGTAGGGATAAGTGGTTGAAGAAACCAAGCTAAGCTTGCCTATGGCCTGCAATGGATCAAGGAGATCGCCTAGTGTCCACATGCTGGAAGAATTATCCCTAATACAGTTGCATAAAGAGGTTGTGCAATCTTTAAGAAGTGATCTTTAAGAAGTGTGTCCTATGGAAGAGGGTTATGTCACTGGGGACAATGTACTGAAAAAGGATGAAGAAAATCTTGCAGAACACTGGTTAACTCCTCCAAGAGCAGATTGTTATAAGAAGTGTAACCTCTTCGATTTCCTATCTTGTGATCAATTCTCTTTTTCTTGCATATCATGCACCGTGATGCTCTTTTCATAAAATCCTGTGCTCCTTCAGTTGATCTCCTCTGCTTGGTAGATCATGAAATACACTAAGACAAACTTATGAGTAAGGACAAATTTATGGGGAAATCATGAAATAATTAAATACATACATTATCCATGTACACTAGAGTTATTAGTGATGACACTGGTCATGTGTCACATTAAAGAATTTTGGAAAGGAGTTTAACTATTAACTAAAAATTCTTATTGTGAAAACAATATGATGAAAAGTGGGCATCTGAGCTGGGCATGGTGGTGCACACCTTTAATCTGAGCACTCAGGGGGCAGGAGTATTGCAACTTTGAAGCTAACTTGAGCTATACAGCAAGATCCTCTTTCAAACAAACACACAGGCATGAAATGTTGATGGCCAGCCCAGGAAGAAAGATTGCCTGAAGACTGTCTTGGTTGCACAACATCTGTAGTTCTCTTGGGCAGTGCGTCCTACTTCAGAAACCTTTCCTGTTAAAGGCTCAGCACCTGGATTCCTCAGAGTAGTCACGAGACAGTGGCATCTCAGCATTCAGCTTAACAGAAGGTGATTACAAATGATCCCTTGCAAAGTAACCACAAAGCCTAAAAAAACCCAAAAAAATAGTATGGCAAAAAAATTTGAGCGTCTTTGACTTTATACTTTAACCACAGCAATTGAGCCAAATGCAAATATGCCAGACCCTGTTTACTGCAGTTTACTTCCTTGGTCAAGCATCAGAGAAATCCAGGAGTTCATATTTTCTATTAAAAAAATACACACACACATATGTATATTTGTTCATAGATATTAATGGTTATATTTTAAGCATAGAGGTAATGGAGAAAGAGAGTTTGAATTAAGGAGTAAAGGTAAATTAATACTTTTAGGAAAACCAGAAATAGTAAAAAATGAAGGGTAAACTAATGGAAAACAGAAAAAATGATAAGAGAATAAAGAAAAGTTAGCAAAAATGAGAGACAGAGAGACAGAGAGACAGGGTGACAGACAGATATGGACACAGATGCAACACAGATAAGAACAAGACACAGAGAAAAAGGGCAGATATAGATAGAGACAGAGAAACAGAGAACAACAAATTTATAATTGAATGAGATAATATTAATTATAAAAGGGCAAAAAAAGGAGATAAAAATACAAACAATATAAAAAAGTAACACATACCAAACCAGCTGAAAAATACAACAGCAAAAAAAAAAAATCTAAAGGAAATAAAACAAAAGTCTAAACCACACAACACGTGCACACAGCAAACTCCATCCTGTGGTGCAGCTTCTGAAAATCACTTACAGCCTAGCAGGTCATGCCCAATGTCCCCCATCACCAGAGGACTCCTGGGAAGTTCCCTCCAGGCCTAGGTGGGTCCCATACAGTAATCCCCAAGTGGCCCAGAGTTACCTGTGCTCTGCCTTGTGAGCTTATATTGCATGCAGCTATCTCCATCTTGTGGTGCAGCCCTGGCACGTTACTCAGAGCCTGATAGGGCCCCACACAGCATCCTCCATCACAGAGGGAGCCCCAGGAAGGTCCCTCTGGGCCTAGTTGGGCAACATCCCGTGACCTCCAAGTGGCCTATAGCTGCCTGAGCTCCACCTTGTGAGCCGAAAGTGCACACACAAATCTCCATCAGGCCTCGAAGCCATGGCAGGTCGCTCAGAACCTGGTAGGGCCCTGTCCAGCATCCTCCATCACAGGACAACCATCAGGAAAGTCCCTCCGGGCCTAGTTCAGTCCCATTCAGCAACTCCAAGTGGATGGGAGCCATGTGATAAAGCCTGACTAATGACTTCCACTCAACTGAGGAAACTCTCTGGAGTAGGGATAGATATTCTCAAACCAAGAAACAACTGAGACCTTTTCAGGAGTATCCTTAAGAGAATATAGGAAAATGACAAAATGAAAAAGCAAAACCCATCCCAAGCAAGCCTAAGAGACATGGACATAGAAGAAAATGTAAGCTATATACCTGAAACTCCTGAAATGATAATGGCTGTAGTAAAGAAACAAATTCAGGAAGCTATAAAAGAATTCAGATAAGAAATAATCTGCTGGGGATTTAGCTCAGCAGCATAAACACCTGCCTCGCAAGTTCAAGATTGTGAACTCAATCCCCAGTACCAAAAAAAAAAAAAAGTAAAAAGAAATAATCTCCCAGGTAAAAGAAGAAATGATAAAGGTAATGAAAGAAATGCTGAACACATCTAAAGAGGACATAGTTAAAAATTAGAGGAACACTACAAAAACATGGGCACTTTGAATTAACATTACAAGAAATAATCAGGATACATGAAACAGATTCAAACCACAACCAGGAATTTAAAAATTCCATCAAAAGCTGGCAAAACCACCTCAATGAAAGTGAAGATAGACTTTCAGACCTAGAAGACAAGATTGCTGCTAGTGAAAATGAAAGGAAAGATCTTCTAAAAATAACAAGGATTCAGGAAACAACAATTCAACAACTGTAAGGTGATGCAAAGACAAGCATAAGATTGATAGATATAAATGAAAAATAAGGTGACAACACAAATGATATCAAGAGGCAATTTATAGAAGTAATAGCTGAAAATTTCTCAAATATGAGAATGGAAACTGAGATGCAGATAAGCACATGGAATTCCAAATAGCCATAACCAAAATAAAACTACACACAGACATAATAATTAACATCCCAGAAGTTCAACTTAAGAACAAAATATTAAAAGCTGTTAGAAGAGACAAATAACCTATGAAGGAAGCCTATCAGAATCACAGCAGACTTCTCAACACAAACAATGAAGTCAAGAAGAACACAGAGTGACGTATTTCAGATCAATCCTAAAGGAAAACAACTTCCGACCCAGACTGATGTACCCTGCAAAAATGTCATTTAAAATGCATGGAGAAATAAGATATTTCCAGATGAAGAACAGCTGAAGAACTTCATGATCACCAAACCAATCTTGCAAAGCATACTAAAAGAGGTTCTAGACAGACACAGGAAAAAACCACTAAGAAAGGCAAACAATTAAACACAGGGGAAATGTAAAAAATCAACAGCAGAAAGACAACATGTCAAAAATAAAACAATATATATCAGTTATAATCATTAATGTAAACGGCCTCAACTCAGCAGTTAAAAGAAAAAGAAGGGCAGAGTGGATCCAGAAACAACCTCCAACTACATGCTGTACATAGGAAACCCATCTAACCCAAAAGGAAATTCATAGACTGAAAGTCAAAATATGAAAAACAATAGTACCCATCCACCCAAAAGGAAATTCAGAGACTGAAAGTCAAAGGATGGAAAACAATACTTCATGCAACAGGAACAACAATAACAACAACAAAAAAGCAGGGTAGCTGTTCTGTTTGCAGACAATGTGAACTTCAAGCCAAGAATGATCAAAAGAGATAAAGAAGGTCACTACATACTAGCTGGGAGAAAACTTCAAGAAGAAGAGATAACAAACTTAAATATATATACACCAAATATGGGAGCACACAGCTATATGAAACAAATATTAACAGAAATGAAAAATCAAATAAGCAATAACACGATTATAATGGGAGACATAAACACCCCACTGACACAAAGAGAAAGATCAACTAGACAGAAAATGAGCAAAGAAATAAAAGAACCAAATCACATTTGTGAACAAATGGACTTAGTGAATGTGTACAGAGTGTTCCACCCAACAACATCGGGATGTACATTCTTCTCAGCAGGACATGGGACATTCTCTAAAATAGACCATACACTAGCCCTCAGAACATGCTTAAGTAAATGCAAAAGAATTGAAATTATCCCATGCATTGTATTGGATCATAGTACTCTGAAACTAGAAATTAATAAGAAAAGAAACTGCAAAACCACACAAACACATGGAAATTGAAAGATACACCCCTAAGAAATCAGTGGATCACAGAGGAAATTAAAGAAGAAATTAAACAATATCAACAAGCAAATGAAAATACAAATACAACTTAGCAGAACCTGTGGGATACACTGAAAGCAGTCTTCAGAGGAAAATTTACAGTGGTGAATTCCCACATCAGGAAAACAGAACAAACACAAATAACCTGATGCTACACCTCAAACATCTAGAAAGAGAACAGCAAGTCAAACCCAGAGCCAAAAGAAGGGAGGAAAATGTAAATATCAGAGCAGAAATCAAATTTCTTAGCAGAGACTAAGAAAACAGTACAAAGAGTCAATGAATCAAAGGGTTGGTTCTTTGAAAGAATAAATAGAATTGATAAGTCCCTAGCCAACCTTATTAAAAAAGGAAAGAAAAAACTCAAATTCATGCAATAAAGAATGAAAAGAGCAAAATCATGACAGACACATGGAAGATCATCAGTATCTACTTTGAAAAAAATCTACTTTCATTGGTTTGATAATACACAAGAAACAGACAGATTCCTAGAAATATATGAACTACCAAAGCTGGATCAAGAACATGCAAAACAGCTGTATAACCCAATTTCAATTAATGCAATTGAAAATTTAATTAAAAGCTTACCAACAAAGAAAAGCCTAGGTCCCAATGGATTCACTGCAGAATTGCACAAGAAATTTCAAGAAGACTTAATAGTGATACTCCTCAAACTCTTCAGTGAACTTTAAAGGGGAGCAATTCTCCCCAACTCATTTCTTGAAGCAAGTATTACTCTAACACCAAAACCAGAGACCGATCTGACCAAAAAAGGGAACTACAGGCCAATCTGCCTAATGAACATAGATGCGAAAATTCTCAGTAGAATACTGGCAAACAGAATGCAGCAAATCATCAAGATTACACATCACAACCAAGTAGAATTCATCACATTAATGTAGGGATGGTTCAAGATACACAAATCAATAAATGTAATCCACCATATCAATAGAGCCAAAACTAAGAATCACATGATCATTTGTATAGATGCAGAAGAGGCTTTTGATAAGTTCCAACATGGGGCTGGGGATTTAGCTCAACGGCATAAGCGCCTGCCTTGCAAGCGCATGGTCATGAGTTCGATCCCTGGTACCGTCAAAAAAAAAATGATAAGGTCCAACACTCATTCATGTTAAAAGAACCCTACAGAAAATTGGAATAGATGGTATTTATCTCAATATGATGAGTCATCTAGTCATCTATGACAAACCAACAGGCAACATCATATTAAATGGCCAAAAACTGAAAGGTTTTATTCTAAAACCAGGAACAAGCCAATCCTATTCAATATAGTGCTGGAAATACCAGCCAGAGCAATTAGACAAGTGAGAGAAATTAAAGGAGGATAGGAAAAGAAGAAATTACACTATCATTATTTGCAAACAACATGGTACTCTACATAGAAGACCACCAAAACTCCATTGAAAGACTCTTAGGTATAATAACTATATTCTGTAATGTAGGTTGCTGCGAAGTCAACACTCAAAAATCAATAGCATTCCTATATACAAAGAACAAACTCACTGAGAGACAAATAAGAAAGGCACACCCGCACAATAGCAGCCCTCAAAATGAAACACTTAGGAATCAATCTAACAAAAGAATTAAAGATCTATTCAGGGAAAATTATAATATCCTGAAAAGAGAAATTGAGGAGGATCTCAGAAAATGGAAAGATAGCACTTGTTCATGGATAGGAAGAACAAATATTGTGAAAATGGTCATTCTCCCAAAATTGTTATACAGATTTAATGCAATTCCAATCAAAATACCACTATCATACCTCACAGATCTAGAGAAATCATTCCTAAAATTCATTTAGAACCAGAAAAGACCTAGAATAGCAAAGGCAATTCTGAGCAACAAAGGCAAGGCTCGAGGCAATCACAATCCCTGACTTGAAGTTACACTACAAAGCTACTGTAATAAAATCAAGATGGTACTGAAATAAAAACAGACCTGAAGATCAATGGAATAGATTAGAAAATACAATCACAACTATACACTCATCCACCTTATGTTTGAGAAAGGGACCAAACACGTTCACTGGAAGAAAGATAATCTCTTTAACAAAATTAAAACTAGACCCTTGCCTACCACCATGTACTAAAGTCAAAATGGATGAAAGATCTAAATATTAAAACAAAAACACTATATCTGGTGGAAGACAAAGTAGGTAAAAATCTGAAAACATAGGGGTAGAAAATCGATGAACAAAAGTCAAAGCACATGGGAAATACTTCCCAGAATTAATAACTGGAATCTCATCTTATTAAAAAGTTTTTACATGTCAAAAGAAACCTCTGACAGAGTAAAAAGGAAACTCATGAATTTTGAAAAAAACTCTTCATCAACTGTTCCTTAGACAAAGGACTTCTATCTTGAACATATAAAAACTTAAAAGAAATCAGATCCTCAAATTCAAAGACTCAATACAAAAATGGGCATCTGAGATGAATACACAGTTCTCAGATTAAGAAATACAAATGGCAAATAAATACATGAAAAAATATTCAGCATCATTGGTCATTTGCCAAATGCAAATTAAAACCACACTGAGACTCCATCTCACTCTAGAAAGAATGCCAGGGTAAGGTAAACTACCAACAGTAAATGTTAGGGAGGCTTCAGGGAAAAAGGAACTCTTCTGCACTGTGGTGGGAGTATAGACTGGTGCAACCACTGTGGAGGTCGGTCTGGAGGTTCCTCAAAAAGCTGGGATTGGAAGTCCCATTTGACCCAGCCATTCCACCTTTGAGCATATTCCCAGAAGAACTGAAAACATCATATTAGAGTAATTTATGTGTACCCACTTTTATAGCAGCACAATTTGTAACAACCAGATCTTGGAAACAATCCAAATACCCATCAACTGAGGAATGGATAAAAAAAGATTTGGTACTTTTATACAGTGTATTACTACTCAGCTATAAAGAATGATAATATTGAGATTTTTATAGGTAAATGGATACAACCTGAGATCATACCCATAAGTGAAATAAATCAAACTCACATTATCTTGCTAGTATAAGAAATGATGAGTACATAAGATACAAAATCCTCAAAAATACTGTGAAATGGTAAGAATCTTCTCAAAGGGGAAAAATAATAACAAATGAAAAAGGAGAAAAAAAACAAGGGAAAAGGAAAATATGTAAATTTGTATAAATATGCTTAAATAGCTAAGATGATTGTGCTACAGATTGTATTAATTCTTGGAACAAAACATTTAACATTCATAGGATTGGAATTATTTTGCTTGTTTGTGTCTGGTGGTCTGAGGAACTTTTTTGAAGGTCACTGTGTAAAATAACAACCTTAGTTATGTTCCGACCACCTTGTTTTAAAGGTCTATATTATCATTGTTTTAGACTCTTTGCTATTGTTATTTATTTGTCTGTTTTGTTTCTTGATTTTCTAGTAATTTGTTTTGTGTTGTTTTTCCCTCTAATTCAGAAAGGATAGGTGTACATGTAGAGGCTTATACTTGCCTAGAACTTCTCCTAAACAGTTTATGAGTATCAATTTTATTATATGTGATGATATGAACAGTCACTTTGAAGAAAAAGAGGTATCCATTGCTGATTTCCTATTGTCATGCTGTGAAATCCAGTAATGCTTTTATTCTTTGTTTTGATTGGTTTTAGACTGCTTTGTATTGTTTAATTTCAACATACATAAAGGTATGAACAGCTATTTTAAAGAGAATAAGAGACATTACTGCAGCCATTGTTGATTTTCCTATTGTCTGTTTTTGAAGGCCTGTAATGCCTTCTTTATTCTATTTTGATCAGTTTTACACTATTTTGTTTTGTATGAATTCATTGTGTGTGAAGATATAGACAACTTTGTAAAAAAAACAAGAGACATTATGGTACCCACTGTTGATCTCCTGTTGTCCTACTTTGAAACTGTGTATCATACTTTTTGTTCTGATCAGCTTTGTTCTGTTTTGTATTAACTCTTTAAAATAAAGAAAAATACACCACACAGCATTAAGAACAAAAACAGAAACAAGATCAAGAAGAGCAACAAAAACAGGAGCAACAATAATAACAAATTCAAAGCCCACTACAGAAAAAATTTGGATCCAAAGAAAAACATAATAAATTATTATGTATTTCCAATGTAGTGGTTTACTTTCACACTCTGAAGGCTTTGGAATTCAGCAAGTCACACAGTCCTCTCCTCCCTTCTTAACAACCTGTAGTTTGTGAGTTGACCCCTGTGCTGAAGAAGTGCCTCTGTCTACAACAACCAGACTATGGCAATTGTCCAGTCAGAGACTCTTCCCCACTCACGTTGATGCACAGGAAAGCAATCTGACCTCTGGTTCTTGTGGGTTACAGGAAGTGGTGTGGGTGCAAAAGCAGACTTTTGAACTCTATGCAATCATCTTTAAATCTGAAAGCAAACCCACCAAATCACACATCCCACCACAGAATGTGGGACCCAGACCTTCCCGGCCTGAGCATGAACTACTCAGGGGATCTGGTGAGCTCTATGTCTAGCTCTTACACTTCTTAGTCTGTGTCTGTGGCTGTCTCTCACCAAGTCACTGTTGTGGTGTAGCCACAACAGTCCTGGAGTAGATATTTCATGATGCACATTCACACCAGCAATCCTTTCCTACAGTGGTGCCTGATTAAACTCTCTTTCGTATTGTGGCAGGCACCGCACTGGATTGCTTCTTCAACACTATGCCACTGTGAAAAAGCCACTCTCAGGACAAAGCCCTACACTATTTTTGTTGTTTCTTTTTTTTCTTTTTTTCTTTTTTTTCTTTTTTTGCTTCTTCAACACTATGCCACTGTGAAAAAGCCACTCTCAGGACAAAGCCCTACACTATTTTTGTTGTTTCTTTTTTTGCACCAACTCTGGGTTTTCTTGGGGCTGTTGCTGTTGGCCCATCCATGGTTTCTCTCTGAAGGAGCTGACCTTCCCAGGCAGGCCTACCTCTTCTATCAGGCATTGCCTGTTTCTTAATCAGGCCAGTTGTCTGATGGTCATCCCCATGGCCCTGTGTTGATGGTCATCAAGATGTAGAACTTCATGTGAATTAAAAATCTGAAGTTTGAAGCCCAGGGTGTGTGGGATCCTTCATCCCTAATATTGTGTTTTTTAATTCAGAGAAAATGTGAACTTATTTTTTTAACCTTCACTTGTATGAATGATGGATAAATATTCAGCTTCTTCTTAATGTGGACTCCTTTTCCTGTTTTGCTTCATTTTCAGTTGTGATCCTGTGCCTATGATGACCCTGACCTAAAACACCCCATTGTTCAGGTAGAATCTTGGTTTTTGTTTCCATTGAAATTCATATTGTTCATTTACTCATAGTCTAAACTCTGAAATTAAGAACTTGAAAATCATGGAATACACAAACTCTACCACCAGTAATATCCAGAATCAGGTGCTGTGTTTGAGAAAAGACTGGAGAAAAATATGTGAGTCACATATCACATTGAGAGAAACTTGGGACCCTGGGGAGGTGACAGTGGAATGCACTGGGAGGCAACAGGAGTGTCTCACTCCAGAGGCATTCACAATCTGTGTGGAATAATTTGCAATAGTTTTGGACTAATTTGAACTTCTGATACAGAGGGACCTTTCTCATCCCTCATGCAGATGTGCCAGGGGAATTCAGAGTAAAGTTGGGAGCACAGCTCTTCCCAGATGGCTATTGTCTAGAAAGAGTAAAATAAACTCTATGGACAGGAAGAATATTCCACTTGAGAATCTGTGGTTCCATCTTTTCTAGTGAGATCTTGTCACTTTTCTACAGATTCTAAAATGACACATCTACACAATGGTGCCCCAATGACATCCTTATATTAAGCTCATGCAGTTTTCTCAGGAGCACCAGATCACCTCATGTGCCCCTAGGTAAGTGACCCTCTGCTCACAGATGCAGGGTCTGTGGTGGGCAGGGTTCTAGGCGGGCTATGGAAGTGAGACAGTGGGCTTCATGGTGAGGTTTTTATAGAGTGAGATTTTTACAGACTCCAGCTTTTAATTTCATGACTCAGAAAATAATTATTGTTTTCAATAAGAAATACCAAATTAGTTTCTGGCATATGTTTATTTCTATGAGTTAAATGGTGTGCATTTACTTCCAATATCATTTTTCCAGGAAGATACTTTTTTAACCTAAAACTTTATATTTCTATTTTCTCCTCACGTAACTAGATGAATTCTCATTGTGTATTTCCATATACAGAATCAGTTTCTCTTCCATCTTCTGTATAAATCACAGAAGTTTTTTGAAAAATTGTCCTGCATAGTGTATTAGTTAATTTTCATTTAAATTGTTTATTATGAAATAAGATGCTTTTTAAAAAAGCAGTAACTCTGAAAGAGACATTAAACTCATTGCTATAAAAATATATGAGAATATCTCACAAAATTCTGCTTGACCTAAGGTTCATTTCACATAATTCATTTTGATGGTGTCAGACTTTAAAATGGTTTAAAGGAAAAAATGTGATGTTGATATAAGTTTTCACTGTGTTTATGATAAAGATCTTTGAATATAGTGTACCTGTATGTGTTGAGAGGAGAGACTATGTCTCTTAGCACTTTCTGTAGTTTTTTTCAAATTAAAAGTCTTTCTTCTGCTTTCATTCTTAGTGGATAGCCAGAACACCTTTCAATAAAGCACAAGTGTAGAATCAAAGATTTACTTCAATCCTAATGTCTATGACTGTTTTGTGACATCCACTCTCCACCTGTTTTAAATATATTTCTCACAAGATTAAAGTGAACTATTATCTTTTATTAATCCATGTTTAATTAAAAAATGTGAAGACAAAGCTGAAAGTTATTTTCCATGAACAGAAGAGTATTTCTTGTACTTTGAGGTTGGTTGGAGATTCTTTTTTTATTTTAAAGAGAATAAAACAAAAGAGGACAGAACAAAGCAGATCAGAACAGAACAACATAAGCAACACAGCACTTTACAACAAGACAACCGGATATTAACAGTAGTTACCATAATGTCTCTTTCTTTGCAATAGTTGAGCATGGCTTCAAATACAATAATATCAAACATAGGGGCTGGGGATTTAGCTCAGCAGACATAAGCACCTGCCTTGCAAGTGCATGGTCTGAGTTCGATCCCCAGTACCCTTAAAAAAATATCAAACATAACAAAATATTATAAAACCATTCAGAAGAATGAAAGAATTTCAGGTATTCTGAACTGAATAACAGAAAATGATCAATGGCTGCTATAATATCTCATTTTCCATAAAAGTTTTGTTTATACTATCACATATATTAAAATCCCAATAAGACACAACATGATAGAACTGATGGTAATAGTAGAATAAATGCATGGTAGGACTTTAAAGCAAGATGATATTAAATCAGCAATGGCTGCCATAATGTTTTGTTTTCTTCAAAACAGTGGTTAGAGATTCTTATAGAAGGCAAACATCTTTGTGAGAGACGAGAGTGTCATATTTTTGAAAGGCAGCCTCTGGGATTCTTTCTTTTTTATTTTTTTGAATAAGAATTACTTTCACGTTACTTTTCTGAAAATGTATATAAACATATGAGTGCTGTCAATATCTATAGATAAATGAGCACCAGTTGTCTACTTTAGCATCATTTAAATAGAAAAAATACATAATTTTTCCCACATATTAAAAAATTGTACAAAGATGACATCCATGTATTCAAATGGCACAAAGATGGCATCCATGTATTGGAATTTTGTCTTTCTTACTTCTGGTGCTGTACGTTTCACAAATGCTGTGCACTGAGTTTTGACCATCTATCTGGCTGGTGATGATTTTACTTTCCTTGGTGTGTTTTTCTCTTTGTAGTATTCCAGTATGTAGAATGTAGACCAATTTTCTCATGAACCTAAATCAGTCTTTTTGTCATTGTCAGTCTTACCTCAAAAGCTTTATTTTCTTTTTAAGTTAAACTACAGACAAGGACAATATTTTTGTATATCATGGTAAAGTAGACCTGTAAATTACAGGAATAACAACCAAGATCTGCTCTTTTATGAACATAAGACATATGATACATTATCTTACACATTCATTTTGTCTATGGAAAAGTAGAATACATAGCCACTTTCTTCACGCTAGTGTCTGTCTGCCTGCAAGGCCGTAAGTGCCCACATTGGGTGGGAGTCCTTGACCGCTTTATCCCACAGGTCCCATGGTTTTTTTCTCATCTCTGGCTCAGGTGCATTGACCCAGGCCTTCTCACTTGCTTGAGAAATATCTGAGTGTGTAACGTGTCAGATAATTAGCCTTGTATTTGGTGATTGCCAGATATCAGAGGGTCTAAAGTGAATCTCTCCTTAGGGCATTAGCTAAGCTTTCAACTGTGTTATACTTCTCTGGTGGTGTTTACAGCATTACTGAGTTGTCAGAGCTCCAAATAGTGATTGCTCAAAACAAATGCAGAGGATTCTCTTTGACTTTCTCATTACATTTCTGTTTTGCTTTCCGTGAGTTGTCTGCTTGGCCTTTTTTTTAGTTTTTTTCCAAATGTGACCTTCAGAGTGTGAGTTTTTCAGAATTGCCTTCCAGGATATGTTCTCTATGATTTATTTATTTGATTTTTATATAGATTTTCATAACATAAATTTCTCTGAGTGTAGCTGGTTTTGTTCAGGTTGAGAAATGAGAAATTTGTGTTTGAAATTTGATTCAGGCAGTCTATGTCTCAGAACTTTCACTCTATAGAGCTATATTTGTGAAGCATCTTCTAGAATATCTTGTGGATTGAAGGAGTTACTGTCCTGTCTTCTGTTTCCCTAAGCTGTTCTGAACCTTGCAGGTGTAAACTGGATGAAGCATTGCTGGGTAGAAATACTGCTAGATCATTTCTGTTAGCCTGTTTTCATGTGTTTATAGTTTCAAGTATATATTTTCTAGTAAAACATTGTCACAGAAGTATCTTTATTTCCCCTGCATAACCTCTAATCTACAGGTAAATACTGGAAAAAACATGTGGAATGTGTTTTTCTTT